>CAJVQA010001658.1:0-24629 GCA_910591915.1 Cetraspora pellucida
ACCATAGTATCCCTCTGACTATAATACCCATATACAGCTTAAATTGTAAAGTACCCTGGGTATTTAGTCCACGCTGTACGGTAATTATATTAGAATAGGGCGAAACCTGAGTTGCCATATTTTATTGTGTTTTTTTTTAATTTTCATATCTGAATTGATTATCGACTTTCTAGATATATAAGTAGCATCTGACTAGAATTAAGTCCCTGAAATTAGATCATCATGTAGGTAATTCTAGCCAGGTGCTACTATCTAAAGAAACAACAACAGATAGGTGGCTACTTCAGATGCAACAATAATATCAATCAACATATGTTAAATGACCCTCTCGACCTTTCAGACCTGAAATGACTAGTCATTTGAGTCATTTCAGATCATTTACCATCTTAGTTTTTAGAGAGCTTGGTGGTTTATGCAACAAAATACCGTTAAATCTTGAAATTCATCAGACGCAAAATATAAATGAAAATTGTAAAGATATATTTATTTTATTTTTAAAATTCTATAAGATGATAAAGTACGTACATTGTTCATTATTAATATTACATTGTATTTCTCTATTAATTTTCTACATTATAGTTATATATATATTTATACGATTTGATCTTCAATTATTTGAAAAACCTCATAATCATCGATCAAAAATTCATTACTTTCGCCCTCCTGTATAATACATTTTTCATAACTTTTTTTGTAACAAAAACCAGTTTTCTCTTTAATTATTAAATCACCACCATTACCAAAACAAGGGCCAGCATAAATTCGTTGATAAATAGCATATTTATCGTCTTTAACCTTACTAACAATAGATTTACTAGCAAGTTTTTGATCTAAAGAAAAAATAAAACTTTCTTTGGTTTGCTCATAATTTTCCATGGAATGAGTAATAAAACTTGAGTGCCAGTTTAAAGGATTATAACCACCAATAATTTTCTTTTTTGTAGTATGAACAATGGTAACGGTAGGACCTTTTTGATCACAATAAGCGTGAAACATTTTTGGAGTGAAACCATCACGACTTCCTCGTAATAATAATTTAAATTTATAAGATGGAGGAGGAGAATTATTAGTAGGAGTTGAGCCAGCTAAGTTAGAATCATCTTTAAATGCAGTGATCCATTTAGAAATCAAGGCCATATGTTGCGTAGAAATTATCTTTGAATCCAAAATTGGTTGAATAGGCTTATTAAAAAGTGTCTTTTCACGAAGTTGAGCGAAGGTATGATATTCCAAGATTTGTATATAATGTTCTACATCAAAAATTCTGCGAAATGGTCTAATTTTATGAAAAAAGTCATCAGGGCTTATAAAAATAAGATTAATATATTGAATGAAAGGCTTTGCCAAAACACCAAAAGTTGATATATCATCGGTCGTCCATCGTGATATGTCGGGAGGTAATGAAGGAGTGTTTGCAATTGACCATTCCAATAACTTATTCCATAAATCTATTTCTCTGAACTGAGAATTACAATCACGAAAAATGGATAATAAAACATCATGTTCTATATCAGCGAAATCACTGGCGCTAAACAATGCACCGGGATCTTGATTGAGAATTGTTTCACATAATGAAGAGAATTTTTCAAACCGATGTTGATTCGCTATTCGATGTGAAAGAACAAAATTTTGTTTTATCGAAGATCTGACAGTAAGATCTATGAGATGTTCTTCGAGATGATCACATAATTCTGTAAGAAATAATTCATCAGCCGCTGGAAGTAATTCTATGAGAATTCTTGGATCCGTTCTTACAAAGTCAATAGTTCCACTATAAACATAACTGAAAATAAATAATAATAATAATGGATATTTTTTTAGAATATTTTAGTATTATTTTAATAATATTAAGACTTGAGAGTTGTTTTCCTGACATACCCGAGAAGTGCTTCAAAAACGTCAGGAGAAATATTAGGTTTCTTAAAAACTATCACACCATTCTTGCTTTTCGCCCAGCCATTTGATAGAGCAGCTTGAAAATAAGGAGAACGAATTCTTAAAACAAGAGAATGAGCTTGAAATTCCCTTGTATTTGATCCTTCGCCTACTTCGATATTCACGTCAAAAAATTCACCAGAGTTCAAGAGATCATTATATTGCTTAGATAAAAGAGACAGTAATTTATCAGGCATTTTGGATTGAATTCGTGAGGAGAGAGTTGTTCTTTGATGATAATAGTTAAACGAAAAAATTGAATACAATAATTATTATTGTTCGGTGTTCATTTAATCCATCAAATGATTGTATTATATCATGTGACTTAGACGCCAATAGCCAAAGTTGGTAACGAAAAAATTACCTAATAACAATACAAACAATGATAAATGAAGGTTTTATATGACGTATTGTAATACGTACATACGTACACACAATATGTGAGTATATTAATTTACATGCACAATTCGATAGAATAACGATAACAAGATTAACATAACAAAATAATTCGTGTAACTGGTTCAATTGTATAAGTCAAAATAATATGGTTGGTTAGCGTTAGATCCATCAGCCTCGTATTGTTATTGTTATAATTAAAATCATACAATTGGAAAAGTAATTGACATTAATGTATCCTCTAATCGTGAGGTTTTCGGGCGCTTTGTTGTAATTTATAATTAACATAATTATTAGATGTGAAGCAGACAAAGTCTTTAGGATCATAAGGTAATAATTTGGATATTGGTAGTATACAGGTATAGGTGACCACTTTATAATTAATCGACTAATATGTAGTACAATTTACTAAATGGTCAGATATACTGCAAGAGATTCCTCTAGAAATTTCCACAAATTCAATTAGAAGTATCTTTATTATTAAATTGTTCACGCCAGAGTGGGGATCTTGGATCTTCAAAAAGTTGCTAATAAAGATAGTAAGAATAGACTTTTTATCAAAATATATATGCAAACAATGCATATTCAATGGGAAAACTTACAATTTCAGTAATTCATGGAAACCCAAGATCTCAATAGGAAATTCCTTATGATTGATTGGTTAAAGCGTTTCTGGCTAGACTACTTTCCAAAATCCGAAACATTTCGCCAACAAGAAATGATTTCTGTCAGGGCGAAATAGTTTGGGGTTAACTCATAAAATATTGTACTTTTTAAATTCCAAAGTATTTTTCAAGTGTTAAAATAGAAAAAATATTTCGGACTCGCTCGAAAACTAATTATATAGTTATATAGTATAACATATAATTTACTACGTAATCAATTGTGCTTTAAACTATTAATTATATCTTATTAGTATTATTTAACTCTAAAGTTTTTTCATGTATTTAACATATCTTTGAGCTTAGAAACTTACTCTTAAATAACTCAGTGAAACGTCAATATTCTTTATTCCTAAAAAGTATATACCACTAATAAAGTAGTATGAAAGGTTTTTATCGTTACATAATTAAAAAAATCTGTTCTACATAACGATTTTTTTTTATCTTCACATGATTTTATTCACAAATGCGTTTTTGGTTTAGTAGGGTTCCGAAATCATGGCGCAAAGTTGCCTCAAATATTAACATGATCTAAACAATAATATGCATAAATTTTGGTAAAACATTAATGATTTTAAAAATTATACGTATAGTTAAATTTACCATATGTCAATTTATACAATTTATAAGTTAATTTCTTCACTTTTAATTTGTTTGATCTTAAAATTTGCAACGATGTACAGTTCGTTGTGTAACAATAATCATTAGTTAATCATAAATTTTAAATTTAACATTAAATTGATAACGATAAGCATAGATAGCTTACCTAATGTAAAAAGTTTTAAAAGTTTTTTAAATGAATCTACGGAAGGAATTTTTATATGTTATCTTGGTTTAAAAAATACATGTCGTACTCAAAGCTGCCACTTTAGATCCGATGCAGGTCAAAATTTAAGATCTAAATTTCGGCTTCAAGCGCCTAAAGTAGCAACTTCAAGCAAGTAGTACAACATATCCTCTTCCAAGTATTAATATATTTGTATATATGTACTACATGAAACAGTATTTAGGTTATATTATTTGACTAAAGCGCTACATACATTCAATACTTTGATGAAATCATTTCTTTTAATGTAATTTCTTGTGTCAAAAATGTCGAATACAACAAAAGACAACAAATCATCAAATGAAATCACTCAAGTCACCAATGCTTTTAATCAATTGAATTTCATTGATTGTAAAAAATCAGCCGATATGAATGATTCAGATGGAATATTTTGGCTTGGTTATTGTTACGAATACGGGATTGGTGTTGAAATAGATAAGGATAAGGCATTCATTCATTACCAAAAATCTGCAGAGATGGATAATTCTAACGGAATGTACCAAGTTGGTTATTGTTATTATTTAGGAATTGGAGTTGAAATGGATAAATATAAAGCATTCGTACATTACCTGAAATCAGCTAAGACCGGTAATTCTATGGGAATTTTTAAAACTGCCATTTGTTACAGATATGGAATTGGTGTAGAAGAAAATTTTAATGAATACCGTAATTGGAATAAAAAGTAAGTCATTTGTTAATTATTATTCATTAAGATATTTGAACTTTAACATTTTAAAATTTTGCAATTCTTAAAACTATTTAATTCTTTAGGAAGTAAGTTGATTAATTGTGTAAAAATAATTTAGATTGTAATAGTTCATGATAATCTCTATTTGAATATAACTCCTCATTAATTTTATTCACATTAATTTAGTCCGTGAGTATAAAGAAATTTATTAATACAAGTATTTGTAAATAAATCATTCATGTTTATGATATTTACTACTTAATTTCATTTTATTCGCGTTAATTTAGTGGGTGAGTATAAAGAAAATTTTATTATCTGAGTATTTAAAAATATTGTAAATAAATTCAAGATCATGAGTATTTACTATTTAATTTCGTTTTATTCGCGTTAATCTAGTAGGTGAGTATAAAGAAATTAATCCAACTGAAATAAACTATTCAAGTTCATGAATGTTTACTATTTAATGCAGCTAGTAAGTATAGTGAACGTTTATTGATCCAATAAGCCATTCAAATTCACGAATATTTTCATTTATTCACGTTAATTTAGTGTGTGAGTATAAGTATTCTAAATAAGCTATACTAAATAAGCTATTCTAGTTTATGAATATTCATTATTTTATTCGCGTTAATTTAGTCAGTGAGTATAAAGAATATTTATTAATTTAAGTGTTCAAGATAAATTATCAAGTTAAGTTATTCACATTTACTATTTTATTAGTCGGTAAGCATAGAATTATTTTACTTTGAAAAGTAATAGCTGCATAAATAAAGTGAAGAACTAATGTGAAAATATAATATGATTGATGATTATAGAGATTCTGATTGTGGAAAATGCGCTCATTGTAATGAATATAATATGAATAAAGCATGGTGTCAAACATGTGATCCTGATATAACGATTCAAGGATGGACAAGTGGAAATAAAGATATTGATAATTGCATGAAAGAGTTTCAACTCAGATCTTACGATTATGAATATATAATTGAATGGATTCCGTTTGATAGATTAGTTATTACAGAAGAAATAGGTAAAGGAGGATTTGGCACCGTATTTTCTGCAACCTGGTTGGATGGTATACGAAAAATTAATGGCGATAAGGGTAATTATACAAGAGCACGCGAATCATCTAGCACTGTTGCACTCAAGAGTTTATCTTGTTCTGAGGAAAATCCTAACAATTTTTTGAAAGAAGTAAGTTAACCATTATTCATTTTATGGTTTATTAAACGCATATTGAACTGATTTATATAAATCTATCAAGTTTGACAATCATATGAAATGTACATTTAAAGGTAGTAAACTTAGAATATATGGAATGACTTACAACACAAAAACAAATGAATACCTGATGGTATTTCAATATGCTAATAATGGAAGCCTTAATAAGTTTTTAAGAAAAAATTTTCAAGATCTTACCTGGCAAATTAAATTAAAACTACTTGAAGATATTGCAAGCGATTTAGATGATATTCATAGAGCAGGATATGTTCATGCAGACTTTCACAGTGGTAATATTTTGCAAGATGAAACCATTAGTAAAAACATACAATCTTATATCTCAGATCTGGGATTGTCTAAAAAGAATGATGAAAATGGTTTAGTAGGTTGTATTTATGGAATCATGCCTTATGTCGCTCCTGAGGTTTTAACTGGTCAAAAGTTTACAAAAGCTGCCGATATTTACGGCTTCGGAGCCATTATGTCAGAAATTTCAACTGGACAAAGACCTTTTGATGGTTATGAATTTAATATTGGTCTCGCAATAAACATTTGTAAAGGATTGCGTCCAGAATTTGCTCCCGGAACTCCGAATTGTTATATTGAACTTGCTAAACAATGTATGGATTCCAATCCAGATAAACGGCCTACTGCTGAAAGTGTTTACTGGAAATTTCATGAATGGAATAAAAACATGAAATGTTCAGATAATTCAAATAAAATTAAAAGGCAATTCTTAGATGCTGATAACATAGTCAAAAAATTGCCAATTGTTTCACCCAAACATCCAGACTTTATGTACACTAGTAAAATTATCAATACACGAACAATATCAAGTGCATTTGAAGGTATTTGTTTTAAAAAAATTATGGTTTATTATTTTATTCATTCAAACTAATTATGTTATCTTAGCAACTTTGTCGAGTAAGCTTATTGATGCTGTTGAAGTTCCTGATGGTATGTATCATGTTAAGTTACTGCATTTATAATAATTGAATACTCATATTATTTTATATTGGCATTTGGATCCATCGTTTAAAGAATAAATTTACTGTTAATTCATATTTACTGTTAATTCATATTTAATTTTGATTTCATTATACCATGAGTTTAATATTTGCCTAAATACTAAAGCAGGCATGCCTAACCCTAGTTGAAATACTGTATAAAAAATCAGCTAAGAGTCAAGTACCTGATTTTAATCTGATTGCTACTGTTTGATTAGTGTCGATTTTTATAATTAACAGTTAACAGTAATTAGTTAACAACCAGATTAAAGTCAGATACTTGATTCGTTAATCCTAATCTTAATAAATTTTAAGAATTTTTATCTTTATCACATGACTTCAACATGAGGAAGACCTAAAAAATATATACATGTCATAAAAACTAGTATTTCGGCTTTGCCGAAATAGTTTCTACATGTATAATCAAATGTTAATCTAACTCTATGTGATGTCTGATAAGTGAACTTTCAGTAAAATGAGTCCGTACATAACAAACTTTCGTTCCTTGTTTATTTCTCTTATTTGTCAATACGTTAAATGACTCATAAATCTAGTAATATACAAGTAGAATATATTTTTATTCCGGTATTTTTTTTTTTTTTTTAGGTTATCAAAATTTTTAAAAAATTATTTCCTTATAATGAAACTTTATTTTGCTTAAGAATATTATTAAACCTTTAATTATTTGATAATAGCATATATTATAATACATCTAAATAATCTCACAACAATATGAAGACAAAATCATAAATTTAAAACCAAATAAAGTGCTTAAGTAGTGATGCTATTCGTGATAGAAAAAGTGGTTGTAACTCAAAAAATGTCTATCGAAATAAACTTGTAAATGAAAAGAAATTTTTTTCGAATGTAAAAAAAAGAATTAACGAGAAATCGAGAAATGTTATGCTTGTGACAAATAAAAAACACGAAATAAACTTGTAACTAAAAGAAAATTTTTATTGAATGTAAAAAAAAAAGAATTAACGAGAAATTGAGAAATGTATATGCTTGTAACGAATAAAAAACAAAAAAAATATATTTGTAACGAGAATTGTTTGGGTTGTCGCAAAGGGAAAACCTGGAATTGAGAGTTTTCTGACACATGTTTCATTAAATAGAATTTATTATAGGAATCTGATCACTGTTTCTGAAAGTGAAATTTCCGAAAATCAAGAATTCCAGGTTTTCGCTTTTTGTGACACTCGTTTGTGAATTCCAGGTTTTCGCTTTGCGACACCCGTTTGTGAATTCCAGGTTTTCGCTTTGCGACACCCGTTTGTGTATCGAATAAAAAAGAATTGAAAGTTCGTAGAAAAAAGTCTAACTATTCATCTGAAAGGAAAAAAAACCACATTCTACACATTTTTGAGCTAATCGGCTAATTGTGAAAACAAGGATTGAACGCAATCCGAGTGATTCAGACAAAACAGTACGTACTTGCAGTTTTGAGATGATTCAGTAGCCTCATCAAGAGGGTCAATATGAGGATGTGGAGTTTCGTGATAGAAGGAACCGTTTAAATCGTTCGTTGAAAAGGATGATATATTCTGATCATTAGTTGGCATTATTTGTTCATGGTCATGAAAATATAACGAAGGTTGAGCATTTTGGAAAATTTCAATAGTCTCGGTAGCTTCAGTAGCGTCAACAGTTTCAGTAGCATCAATAGTCTCAGTAGTATGACTATAAAGATGTGATAAAAAATCACTAGCAGAAAATGAATCAGGGGAGAAATTAAGAAAGGACATAATGTTTTGATCATTATTTGACGTATGTTCATCGTGAATGAAGGAGGAATTGTTCATGAATGTATTTTGGTATGCATTAGCAGTGGACTTTGGACCGCGCTTATTACCCTCTATTAAAGTACAATCTAGATTTCTTTTATTACAGTTTGTACATTTATCTTCTCCAGAAGATTTATTGCATTTTACGTGCCGTTTTCGACAATTTGTACATGCTACGGTTATATTATTACGTTTTTTTTGTGGTGGCATTATCTTACACGCGTAAAAGCCAAAACTAAGGTTTGAAAAAAAAGTAAGAAGTGTAATATCTTATATTAAAATATAATTTATTGTTATATACAAGAACATTCTTTGCTACTCGTGCAGTCTATAAGTACAATTAAATGAATTTAATTGTGCCAATTTATTTAACAAAGGCTTGTTATTTAATTAATAATCAAGGTTCATATGTAAACCTTCCAAAACTTTATTTCGCGTAATATATTATACGTTATACAAGGGAGAACATCCCATATATGGCATAAATATGGATCGCATAACCATAATTACCATATCTGGGACGCTCTCAAATGTTGTTACGAAAAATGATGTATGTATTATACTTTTATTGTGTAACTTTATATAGATAATGATCGAACCTATATTAACGACATTTTATATTCATTTACGTTTTGCATAATAAGAGCATAAAAGGAGGGATTCTTTCTTGTACTAATTACGCTTTTAGGATTTTTTCTTGTCTTTGTGTATTACTGGTTTTGTATTTAATGCTTGCGGCACTGAGTTAAACTTGGTTGGAAAATATAAAAGCTCTCCCATATCCATAATTACAATATCTGGGACGCGGGTGTTTGATCGACTAATTGTAACAAAGATATGCAAAGACCCCTAATTAAACTAACTATAACAGTTTTTTATATGATTGTATTGTTACACGAACGGATACCACTTTTTAATATGAATTTACTATATGAACGTGATGAATGTTCAAAATCTAATTCCTCTTTCATTATTAGTTATTCGAATGTAAAAGTAATAAAAAATTGATTAAAAAGGTATGCTTTTTAATTTGTCGTGTGGGCTTTTTTGGAACTTAAAATTTAATTATTTTTTTTTTAATATTTCTTAGCTATTTATATATATAACTTAAAAGAATAAATTTGTAAATAACTTGCGTTATATATTAAATTTTGAATTTTGAACACGAGAGTTCAAAGTATTGGTTATAACGCATTGATTAATGTATTTACCTTTTACAATAAATTAATAAATTAACAAATAGATACGTAGCTAAATTGCAAGAAATTAACTTTTTTGATGCAGTTATTGTTACTATTTATATATGGATATCAATAATACAATTTATGTAGTATGTAGATCAATAACATTACCAAACACCCTATCTGGGACGCGAAACTACCAATCAAAATCGAGAATTGAGGGTTCCCGTGATAATCTGCGGTCAGTGTACTATATATTTTGACACGTAATAAATCTGTTACATATCTATAAATTTACGATGTACAATTTTATTTTGTGAAACTATTGACTTACAATCTCTTTAATGTTAGAATTTTCATTACATACGGGACTTACCGGATTTTCCTCCAATAATATATAAATGTTTAATATCCCATGGCTCTAAGATACTTCAGTAGAATTTTTCTATTTGAAAACAGAGACCAATATTACGGCGCATCTTTATTTTAATTGAGCAAACCATTAATATTTACAAAAACAAAAAGAGAAATAAGATTTTAAGGCACTAATTGAAATGCATGCCAAGGAAAGATTTACCTTTAACATTTTACCATAAAGTTAAAACAATCCTAATCTAACTATCCAAAGAATAAATTTAATTTTAGTAGATTACACAGTTCGAAAGAAGGCTGATTGATGATAATTTTGTAACAAAAATCGTCATCAATCAGGCAGTAATCGGTTAGCGATCAGATTAAAATCAGACACCCAATTTGGATCTGATTTGATTGTTAAATTAAAGCAAGTGACTGGTGTATAATCCGGTATAAAATATTACAAGGCTTTAACCTCGATTATTTGTTATTCAATAATTTTTTTAAAAAAATAATTTTATAGGCACTGTAGTATGTATATTGATCACGTGTTAAATGAACAATCAATTCATAATGATAAAACTACAAGGATAATCCAGCGTTACTACAGTTGGCCTTAACCTTCCGGAAAACCTTCAAATTTTAGGCTGTGTTTGAATTGATTTTCATACTTATTTCTTTCTTTATTTATTTTTTTGTCTAAAAAAGATGATACAATACCGAACAACCAATTATTAACTTTACAAGAATTAAATTGATTTATAATAGTAGTAATTTACCATTACCAAAATATATTTTCATACAGTATAGCCAAAATACATTTCATATGATCGTAGATAAAGAAAAAAAAAGGGATATTGGTAAAAAAGATTCTAGATCAAAGAAAAATAAAACAACAACAAACGATAATTAACCAATTATGAAACATGTTCTACCTTTCGCAAAATAAAAGTTAGTAAGAATACCTATGGACAATTAAATATTTATGTTTAGGAAAAAGCTACACACACAAATTAAAGCAAAGAACCAATTTGCATAAATAATTATTGGCTTGATGTAGTCTTGCATTTAACAGTTTATCATATTATCTACATAAAAAGGTTTGGTTTATCTTACTTTTGTACGTATTTTCGCGTAATAATGCCCGTAGGATTATCTCGAAAACATACCGCCTATTATTGTATTAACGTTTATGCGCGATGCGCATGCTTAAAATTTAAACACTAGGGGGTTCAAAATTAAAATCCGAAAATAGTAAAATACTATTAAAAAATCCTACTTATTTATTTGCTAATCTTAAAACCCCTACTGGAGATGCTGGTTGTAGCATTTACCACATGCCCATAATGTTTTGAAAGAACCGTGAATATGCACAAATCATATCTTGTCGAATAATCAAAAACAATTCAATATACGCAACAGATAATAGATAGTTTCTTCAAAACAAAACACATGACTTTCACGTTACAGCTCCGATTGATGTTCGTGTTTCAGGTGTTATTATGGTTTCAGGATATTGTTATTGTTTCAGGATATTATTACACGATTCGTATAGTACGTACGTACAAAAGGGGCTTCCCGATATGCTAATTAAAAACTAGCAGTGAAGATTTTGTGCATAGATCGGCGAAGTTGTAATTTTACAGTTAGATTGGTTGGGAGAGCAATACGCATATATGCACGATTTTAGCTCCAATCACGAGACATTTTTACATTAGTTTCTTTACTAGTTCATTTTTATTTATAATATCGAAAGCATAATCATTTTATTAAAGCAGGATGACATATTCTATTTTATAAACTTTTAGACTTATGGACTAAGTCAAGGTCCATACGTAGGAAAACTACTCTATGACGTAACATCCAAAAGACCTCGATGCCCTATTTACTTTCTCCAATGTTCTTGTTGACTGCCTAAAGTTCATGTTCTAGACCTACACCCACATATTCCAAAACTAAGTAAAAGAAATAGTACAAGTCGGGTCGTTCTGTACTTCTAAGTCCCAGCCACAACATACCTAGGCACTAGTTGTCATTAACCCGTCACTATTAATAAATCGTGTCACTACAGTGTTAAAAATTTTATTCATCTTATGTACGTATCAATTATTTTTTCAGCAACTTATATACTAATTGATTTAGAGGTTGGAACTTGTTTTATTAACTTTCTAAAAATTGCAACCGAATACAAATCGGTTATATTATATCTTGCTAAATCCGGTTAAATTCGATTAATCGATTGTACTTATTCGGTTAAATCTGTTCTCATAAATTTTAGGACATCTAGTAAAAAATGTACCGAATGATTATTTGGCTATTTGAAAAGCTTGTGATACGGCAGTGATAAACTTTTGAAACGTGATTAGTATTTTCAGAGGTGAAATGATCGAAAGCACACACCAACAAAAAGTAGAGAGATGTAACAAATTGTCATTTCAGGATCGAGAACATTGCATAGCAGTCATAGGACAGTTCTTCTTATAAAAGCTCAAAATGTTGTCTATAATAAAAATTATAATAAAAACATATGAATTTACTATAATTTTTATTATAACCAACATTCTAAGGGAAATGTCCTTTGTCTGATAATGTTATTTAATAGTTAAAATGAGGCAGATACAATTTGGCATAGTCTAGGGTTATCGAGTGTATTACAAAGTGAATAAGTAGACTTTAAAGAGTATTTTATTTTTAGTAGATTTAAAGGGTTTTTTTATTAAGAATCTAATTGTGTAAAGAACAAATTATATATTGCTTCAAAAAAATTTATCTCTATTTATAAAAATTTATAAAAAAAAAAAGATTTCAAACATTTGTTATAGTTTTAACACAATATCTTTTATTGATTTTAAGTTGATTTTATTTTTTGATTAACCTTTTACTTTTTTTATATATATTTTTGTTTTTTTGTTTTTAACAAATATTCTTATCTTAATAATTAAACAAGCAATTGAAAATATACATATATAGTTACAAGTTTTATTTTACAAAGTAATATTATCTTTTAAAATATGGCAAATACACAATTGAACAACTTACTAGACAAGCTATTAAAAATATTTGTAATGTACATATAATTGCTATGTGATTATCACAACATCATATGAGCAATATTTTTTTACTTTATTTCAAATTGATTAGAATGCAACCTGGTTATACCTTAATAACAATATTAAAAGATCAAATAACTTTACTAACTTCTCACTTAATCAAAATAAATTTTTTAAAATTAAAATACTACTTAACATCCTACCAACATTACATCATCTTCATGAACTATATCTAAATAGTTTTCAGCATGACAACTATATTATCTATCAAATATTAAAATACTTATTATACTAGTTATTTTGTTCTAATCTAACAAATCTTACTAATATTATTATAAAAACAATCTTTGAAATTATTAATAACCCATCATTAAATATTATAAAATCACAAATACAATAATTATATTATTTATTAATTGAATATAACAGCTTATCATTTAATAATATTTGATAAGAATAAACTAGTACGTATATATATAATATTATAAAAATATATACCAATAGACCTAATTATAACAATTAGACCCTATACTACATTTTATCAAACTATAACTCTAAAAATTACTAAACTACTTATAAAAATATCACAAAAAATATATAATCATATCTGAAAACTATATACTACTAAACTAATATAATAAAAAAAAAACAATAATATTATATCAAATAACAGATCTACAAATTATTAAAGATCTTATAATTATTGTAATTAACATCACAACTTATACCACACAACTTGTCAACTATGTAATTTATTTAACCAACTTCAAACAGAAGATAATAACTGCTCATCACTAGAACATGCACTTTACAAAATTATTTTTAGTCTATATACTAGATACTACATAGTTATTTTACAAACAATATTTTATATTATCAAATCTAAATAAGTTTAACTATTCTAATAAATTTAGGTTATAGATAAATTAGATAATAATCTGTTTATAATCTGAGCTCCATTCTTGTAATATATTTGTAATTAAAATAAATTGTAATTTATATTCAAAGAAGCTCCTAGAGGTCTTTTTAACAAATTAATAAAAATATAAACAAAATCTCATCTTAACTTCAAAAAAAACAAAGTAATATTATTTTTTATTTATTTTTAATTTTATTTACCAATTAGATTAATATTAATTAATTTTATTATTTTAGATTTAAAAATAATGATTATTATTTATATTACTAATTTGTTTTTGAAATTATTATAACTATTATTTTATAAAATTTATAACAATATTAAAAATACAAATTTGTTTATAATAGTATATATTTTTGTTATTTCTATTGTTCTTACTATTTTAAACTTATTTTTAGTAAAAACTTTGTATTATATCAATTACTACTTTTGTTAACTTTGTTATCTAAAGTATATATATTAACTTTAACTTTATATATATATTATTTATATATAACACTTATACTATTATTATTTACTTAGTATTTAGACTTTTAATTGTTATTTGCATTATTTTTTAAGCTCTTAATTTGATTAAAAATTTTTTAATTTGTAATTTAATTAAATTTTCAAAAATTTTGTTAACTTATTAGTGCTTCTTTTTATATTTACTTATATTTTATATTTATTTTTTTGTTTTTTTTATCTAAATTTATTATAATTAATTTAATTTTTTTTTGTTAATTTATTTATTATTTATATTAAAAAATTTTTATACAATTTGCTTTAAGCTAAAAATAAATTAGTTTAAGTTTTTATTTTTTCTATAATATTTTATACTTTATATAAAATTTTAATTAAATACAATATTTAATAAAAATAAAAATATAGACTATTATTAATATTATAAAAAAAATTTTATCTACAATCTAGATTATTTATTGTATTTATATTTTGTTATTTGCAATTTATATTGTATTTTTTATGAATATTATTACTGTTTTATTTTATTTTATTTTTTTAAATAATTTAGCTTATAATTATATAAAATTAATAATAATAATATATAATTTAAATTACAATACTTTTAAATTTTTTTTAATAGTAAGTTATAAAAAATCTTCTAAACTAAGAAAAATATGATTTTTTTTTGTTTAATTTTATTATTAAATTCTTTTTTTAAAAATCTTTGGCAACTTTGCCAAAATTCTTTATTAAGAAAATTGTATATATAATTATATAAATATTAGCTTAATTTATAGTTTTAACATCTTTTAGCTACTGTATAGGCATCTAAAGATAACCTGTTACACTAGAGTAAGTTTATATTTGTTACTAAAAAGCTATTTAGATTAGTCTTTAAGGCTGTTCCAGTAAGTTCTTTTATTATTACTAATTAATTTTCTAATTATATTTTTTTATAAATCTTTTATTTTTTTATTTTCTATTTCTTTTTTTTATATCTTTTATTTTTTTAAAGTTTTTGTCTCTTAATTCTGATAACACTTTGTGCAATAATCCATCTTGTTCTATTGTTTTATTTTTGTTCTTTTTTCTTCTTGTACTAATTTCTTGACTTTTCTCTTATTTAGATATTTGATTGCATCTTTCTTTTTAAATTGTTTTATAAAATTTATTTCAAATATTATCTACAATACTCTTTAGAAAATTTTTTATTTCTTATATTAAGACTAGAGTATTTTATATTCTTTTAACTATATTTGAGCAATATTATTTTTTCTTTTTTTTAAGAATATGCTTTATGTTATTATTATTACTAATATTTTTGTTTTTATTCAGTAGTCTTTATAAAAAAAACATGTTAAATAGTTTTAGTTTTCTTTTTTTTTTGTAAACTATACAATTTGAATTTGCAAAGAAGAGATATGGCAACTTAGTAAAGTAGATAAGTTGTCAATTTTCCAAATAATAGGTTGAAAGTTCAAAATCTATCAACAACAAAATTTTAAAAAACTATCTATGTTATATTAATATTATAAAAGATAAATAGTATTATAGCAATAGCATTCCATCAATCAGTTGAAATCAGATATCTGTAACATAGTCACACTAACATAACTGACAGGTTATAGAGTATCTGTGCAATGTTGAAGTTATACAGAAAAATGTAAACCAGTATCAAGCAGTACAAATCTAAAATAAGTTCTCATAGGTATGTTAATCTGTAAACTGGGAAACTGAAGCCTACTTAAAAAGACCTGAGTAAAAAAGTAGTATGAATCTTCAACAATACTACTGTAAAGGCTAAATCTAGAAAATGAATACTGATATAAAAGGCATTAGGTGAGCAAGTATTTTAGGTGAGAGGTATCACCAACCAGGCCATTAGAAGTTTTAAACTAGAGAAAAAGAATCTTGGAGAGCAGATCCTCAAGCTACTAGGGACAGGACACAGTCCTTTTGAGCTATCTAAATTGGAAGACTGATATCTAAAGCAGAATATAGCTAAGTAATAGGAATATGCTATAAAGTTAGTACTGAGGTCTGGATGAACTTTACAAGAGCAAGTCCTGTTAGCAAAGATTAAATATAGGTAGTTAGTTAGCAGAAGGGCCTTCTGAAGCCTTACAGTCAAGTGATATACTCTGAAATATATAACAGCTTGACAAACATACAGACAAAAAGATTAGAGTTAGGTTAGACAGCATCTAATTAGATATACAGGAGCTTGTGCACTATCTGCTAGTATAGTATAGGAGTAACCTTGTACAAGTTATGTAATCATAATTAAATTTACAATAAAGACAATAGTCACTAATAACTAACAGTCTTAGTAAAAGCAAAAAAAAAAAAGAATTTGCATAGAAGTCTGATTATCTTATTGTTAATTTTTTAAATATTGGCATTTTTTCTTGTATGCATTTAAAAAGTATACTTAGTCTTTTACTTCTTTTAATTAAGATATATTTGGGTTTACTTTAACTCTTGATCTTTTTCTATAATAGTATCTAGCAGTATTCATTTTTCTCTTTTTCTAATTTTAATTTTTTAACTGCTAATACATAGCTCCAATCTGTATTGTTTTTAATATTAAGAATTTTTTTAACAAAATCTCATGTTAGGTTTTTTACTACTTTGTCTTTTTAACAAAGTGATACATTAGACCTTGAGACAGGCTCTTCTATAATTTTATTTATATTTTAATATTTTTCTTTTTTTTGCTACACTATTTGCTTTATTATTTTATCTATTATTACTATATTCTTTTATCTTTACTAATTTTAAATTTATTTTTTTTGTTTTTATTGTATCTTTTATATTTAAAATTAGATTATAATTTTTCTTTTTATTTTTGTTAGTTATATATTGCATATTACTATATATACTTGCTATAGCTACTGTATTATCTGTGTATATTTAATTTTGCTTTTGTTTAATACTATAAAATTATATATCAAATAGCTAATAGCTCTGTTTTTATTAAAAAAAAATTATCCTTTAGTTCTAATAGCACCTTTATTAATTTTATATTTTTCTTTATTGTTCACTTATATCTAACCAGCTCCTATATGATCTGGATCTTAATTTTTTTTCTTTGTTTTTACTAGTAATCTAGCTATATAAAGATTAGCTTCTTTACTTAACATTGTTTTTTTAATATATTTATATTTCTTTATTAGTAACTCTATAAGCCTATTACTAATTATTTTGTTTAATTATTTTAAAATTTTTATTTTCTACTTAAATCTTTTTTAATTTTTTTTTTAAATCTAAAACCTTAAGTTTTTTTTCTATATAATGAAATCTAATATATTTATATTAATTTTTAGTTATTATAATCTTTTTTATCTGTATATTTTATAATTATTTTTTAGATTTTATATTTTTTATATTCTTTTATAATTTTCAATAATATTGTTATAGTTATGCATATTACTTTTGCATTTTCTTAATATTATTTTTTGTTTTTCTGATTGATAACTTGCTTTTTAGTATTTAACTTGTAGTATTTTAGATATTTTACTTACTATTCTTCTTACTAATACTTCTTCTTTTTTATAAATAGTATATTATTTAAAACAAACTACTTTTTTGATTTGTATTATTTAATAATTTTTCTAATTAAACTTTGATTTTTTATTTGTTTAAAGCTGTAACTTTAAATCTTGACTTAACTATTCTGCAGCTTAGTTTTTTTATTATCTCTTTTTCTAAAATCTTAATTACTTAGCTAGTTTACTTTTGGCATTAGCTTTTTTTAGAAAACTTAGTTATTGTTATATAATCATTTTGTCTCTTTTTTTGTTAATTAATTGATGTACAAATATAATATCTAATTTTTTTAGTTTATATATAATTATTAGAGTAAAACTTGCTTCTAAAATTTTATATATTTTTGTGTTTTTATAATTAAAGTTTTAAACTATTTATAATTCTTTTGCTTTTAGTATTATTAAACATGCCAAATTGTTTTTTATAGTTTAGTACTTGCTTTAAAGTTATTTTCTTGCTATATGTTTTTAGATGCTTCTATCAAATAAAACTTATTTTTTAGTTTTATATTGATTACTGCTTCTTCTAAATCTGTTGTATTAAGTTAGTTATACAAACTGATAATTTTTTTAAGTAGCAACTGGTCTTATAATAAGTTAAGATTATTTAAATTTTTGTAATATATTATGCTATTTTTTACAAATTATATAATCTTTATTTTTCTGATTGTCAGACCAATTATTAGTGTATATATATTGACTATTGTATTTTTTAATAATCTTGTTATAGTTAGTTCAGATATAATGTATATATTATTAATTTATAATATTTGGCTAACTGTTAGTCTTTTTAAATTTAGATATTATACAAATATTTATATTATTTTTATGGCTTTTGACTTCATCATTAATTTTTTAAATTTGCAGTTTAGCTAAATTTCTAAAAATTATATAATCTTATTTTCACTTTTCTTTTAAATTTATTTTTTAGTAAAAAAAATTATTTTATTTTTCTTTTCTTTCTTAGTGTTTATTATAATAAGTTTAGTTTTTTTTTATTAATTTGTATATTATTTAAGTTAAAAAAATCTTTGATATTTTAATGATTTTTTTTTTATTTGTGTTTTGCTTAATGCAATTTATATGATATCAAAAATTTTTTTTTCTCTTGAAATGTACTTTTGCCTATATGTCTTTATTTTTTATTTTTTTTAGTATTAAGGTGACCTCTTTGGTCTTTTGACTTTTATTAATTACTTATCAGTATTGTGATTTAATGAATCACTACAGAAGAGAGTACAATTGGCTATATATGTAACTTTTTTATATTACCTATTTAAGAAGTCTGCCTAAAGGTTTTCTACTAATTGTCATACCTAATACTTCTGCTTGGGTGTTCTACTTTAAACTCTCTGAATCTGTAACCTGTGTTAACTTACTAAGTTATACTTAGATGCCCAGATTATCATCTCAACTTTAGGACTAATCTATTCTCAAGATAAACTTTCCAGAGCCTTCTGTACCTATTTTTACAGCTAATCTAGGTATCGCTATGGCAGAACCAACACTTGTGATTAGTGCTAACTATTAAACTGCTATGCTCTTGTAGAGTTTACTTAGATTCTAGCATCTACTTTATAGCATAACCCCAGTACTTTAGTATACCTTTGCCTTTTCTCTTACCTTTTTATCAAACTTTCAATTCAGATAGCTCGTGTAGAACTACAACTAGTTTATTAGTATATTAGGTTGGCTCGATATTTTTTTTCTCTAGTTCATTTTGTGATCTAGTTGGTGGTATTTCTAAGACTCTCAAACCAGAAGTTTTTGCCCATCTGGCTACTACAACTGAATACTAAACCTTGGTATCTATTCCATCAAGCTAGTCTTTACAGTAAGGCTGTCAAAGATCCAGCTACCTCTCTACTTGGGTCTTTCTAAATGAACTTCTTGTTACTTAATTTTAACAGATTTATACAGCTACAAGAACTTATTTAGTGTTTGTACTGCTCGATTTGTCGATTTGCATTCCTCTATATAATTTCAACATTGCACAGATGCTCTATGACCTGCCAGTCCTGCTAGTGCGACTACCATTATAGGTATTCTAACCCAATTGTTAGTAACAGTCATCATAATATGAATATTATATAGGTAATTATTCAAATTTTTGCTATCGATAAAATTTGAACACCCAACCTACCACTTGAAGGATTGATAACCTGACCACTTTACTAGGTTGCCATACTCCTGCCTATATGTCTTTATTAGTAATATATAATTACATTTATATATACAAAATTTATTAACAAAAATAAAACTAGTTATATGTATAACTCTAGTTATTATCTAATTAAGGGTTTTGCTTATTAGTTATTTACTAAATACTATACTTAAGATCTGTCTGTAGATTTTTTATTTAAATTTTCTGATTTTTAACACTTGTTTGTATATATATATAATATTTATATTACTATTATAATAACATATCAGGTTAGAGCTATCTAATTCTATTTATATCAAAATATTACCTTATTGAATATTACTAAGTATTTATAGCCTTCAAATTTACTCTTAATGTAGACTTACTAAGTATGATACCAAGATTACTTCTTAGATCCAATTTAGTATATTCTATATCTACTAAACTGGTTTTAATGCCAGAAGTGTTTAAATTTCAGTAAGTTCATTTCTTTATTATAGCTTTTTTTTATGTTTATTGTATTAGCTGCTAGTGCACATTTTTTTTATTTCTGATATGTTCATCATTTCTATCACATCAAGCACCAACTTTTTATATTAAAAAGCTTCTTTTCAGAAACTTTCTTGTATACTGATTTTCTATTTACATGAACTAAGCTAAAGGACTTCATATATATTTATATGCTTTTGTAAATTACAGAGTTTTTGTCTTCAGCTAGAATTAAATTATTGATCTTATTTGTAGAAGAATAAGCACCTAAACTACTAAGCTATAAAATCATATCTCTACTATATGATATTATTTGTATAAACTACTATAGTCTGTTTTTATTTTTTACTTTTTTGCATCATAAACTTTATGTTATTATTGTATAAAATGCATAATATATAGTCTAAACTTGAATTATTTTAAATTCTTTCTAATAATGAGTTATAAAATATTTCTTATACTAAAGGTAGAAATACTTTATTTTATTTAATTTTACCTTTAATTTAAAAACTGTAGTTATTCCAAATTTGTAATAATTTTTAACTGTTAATTTTTAAACAAATTTAAAATAAAGATAATTACTATTTTGATATTTTAAGCTTTTAAATACCAGATTTAATGCTACTAATAATACTAAATTAAAAGTCTTTTTTATATTTTGTAATACTAGTTAAAGTTTTTTTTTATTATCTTTTGCATTTTTCATTATTGTATTAATAATATATACTAGCTTTTTTGTTGATTCTTTTGGCAAATCTGTGAAGTTTGACCCTTTTAGAATATTTTTTTTTATACAATAGTTATGCTAATCTCTTAGTAAATATTTTGGTTATACATTTTTGCAAAGATTTAGCAATGCTATTAGTTTTATATTACTTAAATTATACTGCCAATTTAGATCTTTTAATAGATAAATATGTAACATTTTTTATTTTCTGGATATTGTTTCTATTTTAATACATTTTTCTGCAAACCTTCTGAAGATTTTTTGAGTTAGGTTGCTAGCTGCTTTGATTAATATATAAGTAATTTCTGACATATCTGAAGTTGTATTATTTTTAAGTTTTAATAGTACTTTTAGTTATTTTTTTTTTGTAATGTCTTGATTTAGCTGTTTATACTACTTTTTATTAATTTCTTCTATTAGCTAATATATTCTAGACTACTTATTCTTAATCTTATAGTTTTGAAAATTTTGTACTCTGAATTGTTGCTGAAAATGTTTTTTGGTCTTTTCAAATATCTCTTGTAGGTCTGTTACAAGCATCTTATTCAAGTTTTCAAACTTAACAAATCTGGCATTTTTATTTTATTTAATAGTTTGTCTAATAAATTTGTTAATATTTTTTTCTGCTTATTATTAATTATTTAACATCTTTTTTCAATGTTTTGCTTTATTTCTTTTAAGCTTTGTCTTTTTATCTTTTCTGCTCTTTTTTTATAAAAAATCTTCTACTAGTTATTTATATTAGAAATTATTCTTTTATTTATATCTCTAAAATTTTTTTTATACTAGTTTTATGTTGCTTATTTATATACTTTATTATATTATTAAAATCTTCTATATTTTCTAAAATTAAACCTAGGTATTATCTTTTTTTTTAAAAAAAAAGAAAGGTCTATCTTCTATCTTTTTTATTAATTTTTTATTTTTTTTTATTTATTAAAGCTAATGTTATTGGTAGCTACTGCCTTTATTTGTGTTTTTGATCAATATATTATATATGACTTGTACAAGGTAAGTATGCAACTAGCCACATGTGTAACTTTTGGTTACCTATTTAAGTAGTTTGCTCAAGAGTTCTATACTAGCTGCCATGCCTGTAACCTACTAGAAGGGTACCTATTTAAACATTCTGATCCTTATACTACATCCAGATGAGTAACACCTTGTTTTTGTATAATTAAGTGTTGTTTAACCCAACATTTAGCTTTTTCTTTTGTATATTTGTCAAGCCATTAAACATTTCAGAATATGTCACCTGACTGTAAGGTTTTGGAGTACCTTCTTGTTAACTACCTACTCACTTTATAGAATATTAACAAGGCTAGCTCTTGTAGAGTTCATCCAAACCCCAGCACCTACTTCATAGCATATCTCTAGTACTTATAGTATACCCTTGCTTTGACTCCAGACTCCCAATCCAGATAGCCTGATAGGATTGTAACTTGTCTTTGGTATATCAAGCCAGCTCGATATTCTTTTTCTTTAGTTTGGTTCTGGCAGCCTAGTTAGTAATACCCCTCACCTGAGGTTCTTGCCTATCTAGCTCCTCCATATTGGTATCTGTTTCCTAGGTCTAGCCTTTACAGTAGTACTGTCGAAGATCTGTATTACCTTTCTACTCAGGTTTTTTTAAGTGGGCTTCAGTTTTCCAGTTCTACGAATTTATACAGCCACAAGAACTTATTTTAGGTTTGTACTACCTGGTACCAGTTTGCATTTCTCCGTGTAACCAAGATTACACAGATGCCTCATAACCTGCCAGTCATGCTAGTGCGACTATAGTTACAGGTATCTTATCCCAACTGATCAACAGAAAGCTGTCACCATAATACTGTCTATGTATTATATAGGTAATTATTTAAATTTTTGTTGTTGGTGGGTTTTGAACTCACAACCTACCACTTAAGAGGTTGACAACTTATTCACTTCACTAAGTTGCTACACCTTTTTTTTATTAATTAGTTAATTATATATACATGAAAAAGAAACTATATTAGAAGAAATAAAGTTAAAAGCTATTTTACTCTAAATCTATTCTTTGCTAAAATAGTTAGTAAATTTCTAGTCTTTAATAAGCTAATAAAATAAAGATTGTTTATGCATAATATAATATTGTATCTTTTTATTTAGTAAAGAATATGAGATTGGTATAGTTTTGACTAATGTTAGTAGTTATAATAATAATAAAACTAAAAAAACAAGTTCATATTATATTATTCTAAAAGTAAATTAAATTTTTTTGTATATTGCAGAAATGATATTGTGATAAATAAGTGAAGCATATTTATATTTGTATTTGCTGTTTTTAAATAATACTAAAGAATTATTAATTATTAGTTTTAGTAGTATTTGTTTGTTAATGTAATTATTAATAAAGACTTAAATAAAATTGTTTATATTATAGCAAGGTATTTCTAACTTGTTTAAGGTTTTGTATACTGTATATTCTATTAATATTGCAAGATCTAAATAGTTTAAAAAAGATATATTAAAAATATATAATAGTTTCAAAGACATTATAACATCTTAAACAGAAATAGTTTAAATATTTTATATTATTTTTTTAATAAAAAAGAAGGTAAGTAGATAGCTTTTCAAATATTAATTTGATTTTAAAGTTTTTTAGTATAAAAGAAACTGAATCAGATTATAGATTAAATAAATGAATAAAAAATGAATAATAGTTAAATAACAAAAAAAATTTTGTTATTATTTTACTCTATATTCATCAAATAATAACAGCATAACAGCAGAATAACAGTAAAATAACAGAAGATTTGTTGATATAAGTAACATAATAGCATAATAGCAAAATAATATAACAGTTCTATTATTTTACTTTTAGTCTTTGTAATTAAATCAACAAACAAATCTATGAACAATTATGGAAACCCTACTGTATTAATTTTTCAAACTGGAAAAAACAACAACAAATAACATATACACATACCGAACAACAAACATCATCCTCCTACAGTAAAAATAATATACATACTCGTAAAAATTTTATATATTCTTGTCTCTGTGGTCAACCTGACCAACTTCATTCACATACTGAAACCTGTCCACTTGTTGGACGGGCCTTTAGAAAAATTAGTACTTGGGCCACTTTGTGGGTCAAATATCATACAACCTCTAATTTTATTTTAACTATAAATGATATTATCTAGGTGAGTTTGACCACTCTAGTAGGTTTAGGTCGCAGATAAATTAGATTTATTTAATTGTCTGAGCTTTTATTCTTGCATGTAA
>CAJVQA010001659.1:0-24621 GCA_910591915.1 Cetraspora pellucida
ATAATATAAAATAAAAAGTTGGTTTTCTTAATTAGTTATTTGGCAAATATTAGCTTTATATTATTGAAATTTAAAGATCATATATAGCTTAAATGTTCTGATTATTAAGGCTTTTTTTCTCTAGTTATACTTTATAGATATTTTTAAGTTTTAAAATCTAATAATTCTTGTATAGAGTAAACATTTTGTTACATCTAATCTGCACAAACTGGACAGTAGAATTAGTTTAAAAGCTAGTTTTATTGTTGTACCTTATAGTGCCTAGAAGGCTATTGAATTTAAATTCTATTTTTAAATATTTATTTTTTATTTTTGGTTATTTTTATTTATTTTATTTTCTTTTAAATAAAAGATCTTCTACTTAGCATTTATGCATTAAAAATTATTACAGCTTGCTAGTTTTTAGTAAATTTTATTACAATATATTAAATCTTTTTTTGCTAATCACTCAAACACAAATTTGAAAAAAACAAAAATCAAGTTTACATAAAAATGGTTATCTAAACCATTTTGAAAGGTCTAAACAAAAAAGAAGAGCATTCAGAAAATATATAAAAAAAAGAAAGAAATATTTAAAAATAGTAAATTAGCAAGAAAAATACAAGAAAAACTAAAAATTTTTAAAAAAATACTTAAAAACCAAAAATTTTGAAAAATTGGTTTGATTACAAGAATATAAATAAATAAGCCAACCAATTATATATAAAAATAAACAAAATATACATATGACTAACCTATATTAGAAATATAAACATATCAGAAGAATATAATAAGAGCTTAATAACAACATATATTAAAAGAGTATACTAGGCTATTAACAATGTGCACAATAGAGTATTTATTAAATAAGTAAGTAAAATACATATAATATCTAATAGAAAAAACAAAATTGTTGCTATACTAACAGAACAGAACCCAAATAAGATAGCATGATTAAAAATAACAAGAGAATTAATAGAAAGAGAAAGAAAGAGCAACCAGAAAAACAGTTAAGCATAGTAGAACAAAATAACTATACAATAGTAATAGAACCTACTTTAAAACAGATAGATGACAACTCAAAAGAGCAGTATCAAGCAATAAAAACAAAAAAAAACTCAAAAGATTAGACAAAAACTAGTAACAAAAGTAAAAAAGATAAAAAATAATACAAGAAAAAGATACAAGAAACTTGTATAACAGTACAATAAGAAAAAAGACAAAAGTAAGTCTTAGTAATAAAAGCAGTAAAACAGAAACAAAAAAAGTTTTAAAGAAACAAAAAGAAACAAAAAAAAACAAACAAAAAGATGTAAATGCAAATAGAAAATAGCCAAGACATAATATAATAACAGAAAAAGTAGAAAGACAAAATGAAAAATAACAAGGAATTAAAAGAAAGAATGATGTAATAGGAACACTATTAGAAAAAAGCATATATGTACCAAGCAAATAAAACTGTAACCAATTTAACAACTTATTTGCCAACATATCAGCACACAATATTTCAGGTAAGACAAATAAAAAACATATTAAGTTTATTAGATGATTATTAAAAGACAATAAACAAGTTAAAGATATCAAAGAAGTTTTTAAAAAAAGAAACTTATGAATAGAAGCAAACTTCAATTATAAATATGATAGAAGTGAAGCAATACAAAGAATTAGCAAAAAAGAGAGTAACTGGTACAAAATAATACTAAAAGAAGAGAAAGAAGACAATAAAAAAAAATATAAAAAACTGAACAATGAGATTAACAAAAGAGAAGCAATATATCAAAAATTGAAAAGAAAAAATAAGAATAGAAGAAAAATAAAGCAAAGATGTATGAAAATCAATATGAAACAGATAAAAAATATAAAAAGAAAACTTATCTAACAATATAAAACTTATTAACAAATATAAATAAGAAAGAACTAAAATATATCTGTAGAAGATTTAAGAAACCTCATATAATAGAAGTTAAAAAATCTAAATACAAAGCTTTATCAATAGTGCAAATAGAAAAAACAAATGAAAAAGATATCTCATGAGCTATACCAATTAACAATAATAAACTCATATAAGTAATAGTAGAAAAAGAAGATTATAAGACAAGAGAAAGCCAAAAAAAATATGCAACAAAGTTGACAGAACTACCCAAAAATATCTCAGAAGTTTTGCAGCTATGAAGTTTAAAAAATAAAAAAGTAAAGTCAGTATATATTCCACCAAACAGAAATAAAAACTAGAAAAGAACTGTTATAGTTATGTTTGTAACCAAAGAAGATATAAAAATAGCTCAGTCAAAACTGATTATATTTAATAATTTTTAATTATATTAGATAAATGAAAAGAAAAAAAAATAAGAAGAAAAGAAAGTCTTATAGAAAAAAGAAAAAAAAGCTAGAATAGATTTAGTCAAACCTCAGATTTAGAAGACAACAAAAGCAAAAAGAAGAAGCAGAAAAATAGGACATATATAAACAAAGCTAAAAAAGAAAAAGAGCTAAAAAATGCAAATTAGAGAAAAGAAGAAAAAAGTAATACCCAAAACTACAAGTTAGAAGACCAAACAAGATACATGCAAGAGAAAAATACATATGTGAAAGATATATTAAGTTGAATTTGTGAAAGATTAAAAAAATTAAAAGAGGCAAAAGAGATGATAGGTGAGAGCCTAGCTAATTGCTTCTAAAGATGCTACAGTTAAAGCAATAGAAATAGACATGAAGCTCAAGAAATTTTTGTAAAAAGAAAGAGAAATATTTAAAAGAAAAACAGTATTTTTATGTTAAAAAAAAAAGATGAACAGAAAAGAAAAAAAAAAACAGAAAAGAAAAAGAAGAACATATAAAAACAAAACAAAATTAACTAAAAGAAAAAAAAAAAGATAAAGATAGCATGTAATAATATTAATAGGTTAAAAACCAAAGGTTAAAAGCTTAAAAATCTGCTCAGTTAAGCAGAAAAAGAAGAAGTTATAATATTAAAAATTATGAAAACAAACTTTATGAAAAGAGAAAAATATTTCCTAATATACAAAGCAACAAAAAAATATTTTGAGTATTGGAACAGTGCAGCAGAAAACAAAAAAAAAATCAGATATAGAGATTCTAGTAGAAGAACATTGAGAAAAGCATGTAGGTGCAGTTAAAAAAATAAACAAATATATAATAAATTACATTATATTTCAAACAACTAAAGTTAATAATAATAAGAGTTTATATACTACTAAATAACAAAGAAGTAGGAAAAATTATTTAGCAAAAAGTAATAAAAACTATTACAAGAAAAGAAAAACAAGTATAAGTTGTAATTATGAGTAACTTTAATCATACTGTAGACAATGTATTAGATAGGCAAAATCTACAAACAATAAATTTTAAAAAATTACCAATATTTAACTAGATAAGACAACAAAATTTTTATAATATATATAAGAAGATGTATCTAACAAAACAAAAATATACATGATCAAATGCAAAAATAGCAACAAGAATTAACTATATATGAATATCAGAAGAGCTAGCATTAGGTTTACAAAGAGCAGAAAGTAAAAATATAAAGAAAATCATTGAAAGTAACTATAAGATAATAATAGCAGAAATATAGATTAAATATATAATAGCAAAAAGCAGAAAGGCAGAAATCAAAAAAAAATTAATTAAAAACAATATATCTCTATAATATTACAAAAAATAAAGAATAGAAAACTATGCACAAAAATTACAAAAATAATTAGACATCAAAAGGCATTAAAGCATATTCAAAAGAAAGACCAAAAATTAAGCAAGAAAATACAAAAAATAAATGACATATAGGACATGATAGAAGAGGCAATTATAACAGTAATAAACAAATACATACCTAAGATTAAAATTTATAATACAGTAATAAACAAAAGACACAATCAAAAAAACTAATAATAAGAAAAACCAATATAGAGCTTTAAAAATTAGTTAAATATGTAAAAACAAAAAAAGAACAAAAAGTCATAAATAGAAAAAAATAAAGTAAATAAAAACTTTAAAGTACTAAACAAGAAAGTAGATGTAAGATTATCTAAAATCCAAAGAAAATAGTCTAATACTTAAATAGAAGACATAAAAGCTTGACAAAGAATTTTTTTTTAAAAAAAAAAAAAGAATAGGAACAAAAACAAAGAAGACAAATAGAAAAAAATATAGACAAAAGATGTGAAATAATTAAAACTGACTAAGAAAAATGATATCCAACTTTTTGAACAAATTGTACAAAAAAGTAATACTTGACAGATTAATTAAACAATCAAAAGAAGAAACAAAACTAGTAACAGAATCAAAGCTTAATTGGTTGAATTGGTTTGATTATAAATTTTAGCAAAACAGTTATTGTAATATGCTTTATTTTTGTAAAACATAGTTTCATTTTGCAATTTATGATTATTGTTAATAACTTTGTAGTTAATTAAAATTTAATATTTCAAACAGATATGTGTATGAGTAGTTGATAAAAAGGATGATAAAACATTAAATATAGATTTGTGAAGTATTTGTTAAAGTTTTTTTAGCTTGTAAGTTAGTTGTTGTCAATTCAATTATGTTAGTAATTTTATATATTTTGTTGTTCACTAAGATGAATTGAGTATAAAATAATCTATATATACTTAATAGTTATAGTTGTTGAAGAAATTGGAAATAAAAGTGTAACTGAATAAGTTCTTAATTCTATAGTAACATATTTAGTAGCCTTATATTTATTAGAAATAGCTCTAACATTTTTTGGTTCCTATTTATAAATTGCAATATCATAAAAGTCAGAATAGTTTTTAAAGAAGTAATTAAGATCTAAGGTGTCAGATGCTATAGTGCTTAAAGTAGACATGTTGGATAAATTAAGATAGCTGTATTATAATTATAAATTTAAAATAATATGAACTATTTTATTTTTACTAGTTTATAGAAAGAATTTTTTAATTATATAACCTTGAAAGTTGTTTAGAGGAATTCTGAAAGATGTAGAACTAATGTGAAAATAAGTTGAATGTTTAAAAAATTTAATGAATATCAGAAAAATAAATTTTCTAAGGCAACTCAATATATTTTCCTAAATTGTTAGTGAAAAAACCTGTAAAGACAGGTTTTAGTTTTGTCTTTTTTTATATATATTGATGAGTTCTAGTCTGTTTATAATAAAATATATATTAAAATGAATATCTTAAAGAGCTAAGTATTTTAATAATAGATAGCAAAGTATATTTATTTAGTAAAATTTATAGAAAAGAAGCAAAAACTAAAATTTTAGTTTTAGAAATTTTCTCAATAGTCAGAAAATATTTAGACTTAAAACCTGACTAGCTAGAATGAGAAAAGTGAGCTGAACAACTTTACTTAAGAGCACAAGTAAGAGTAATTTAATAAATTATTAAAAAAAAATCAAATGTTTTTAGCAAGAATTTGTAAAAATAATCTATGAAAAGAGTTTCTAAAAAGTTTTTTTTAATTTTTTTATTTTAATATTAATGGTAATTTTTTTTAATTTTATTATATAAAATTACTAATTTTTTATATAATATATTAATTTAAATAGGCAATTTTCTTTTTATTATAATTTTTTTTACATAAAAATTATAGTTAAAAATTTGCAGATTTATATACTAAAGTTACATCAAAGTACTTGTATAGTAGCATAAAAGACTTAATTGTGATTAGTTAATTTAAAAATATATTAAAAAATTTTAATTTTTTATTTTTTTTTAAAAAAAATAACCAACTTTGAGATTTTTTTAAACAATATATAATTAAAAATTAAATTAATTTTTTTTAATAAATAGATTTTATAAATCTTTAAATATTAATTGATGATTTGCTAGTCAATCAAAGTATAATTATAGTATAATGTGATGCAGATCACTTATAAAAATTAAGAGTTTGTAAATGTGATATACTTATATCTAAATTTTTTTTCATATTAAGTTAATTGCCTTTTTTACTTAAATAAAAGGTGTAGAACTTGTCAAAACATATTTAATAGTAGTTAAATAATCCAAATCAGCCTAATGGTTGCTAAAAAATATTACACTGATTATATAAAATTTTATATAAACAATACTATTTATATAGAATTTTATATAGTTAATGTAATGTTTTTTAATGATATTTTAGCAAACACTAAGCTGATTTGAATTATATAATCACTATTAGATATGTCACAATTAGCTCTACAACTTTTGTTTAAGTGAGAAAGGTAATTAACTTAGTACAAAAAAAAATTTTAAATATAAGTACATTATATTTACAAACCTCTAATTTATATAAGTGATCTGTATTATGTTACACTATAATCATTCTCTGATTGACTGACAAATCATTAATTAATTTTTTTTTTTTTTTTTAAAGAAAGGTCTATCTTTTATCTCTTTTATTTATAGTTAATTGTACATATATAATGATAAATACATAAGAAAAAACTATATTAAGAGAGATGAAAATAAGAGCTACTTTACTTTTGACCTATTTTTTGCTAAAATAATTGCTAAACCTTTAGTTTTTAAGAAGATGTATTTAGGAAGATTGTCTATTATTTATATATCTTATTAGTTTTTTTTTATAAGTGATAGAGCCAATAATTTAGTTTTGTTTAGTATCAGAGTCTGTATTGGAGCAGAAGTTGAAAGAATTGAATCATGATTTGACTTTCTAGAAATAAGTTATATTTTTTTGTATATTGCAACAATAATGTTGTAATATATTAATGGAGCATATTTGTGTCTATTACTATTTGTTTCAAAAAATGCCAATATGTCTTTAGTAATAAGTTTTAAAGGCATTTGCTTAGTTATATATATTATAACAAATGTTTTAGTAAAAGCATCTATGTGTATGCATAGTATTTTCAGTTTTTGTAAAGTTTTATATACTGTTTGTCTAATTAGAATTGAGAAATGCATTTTATTCTAAATGCAAGTCAATAAATAAACAATATTTTCAGAGGCACTTTGGCATCTTAAACATAGGTGATTTAGGTATTTTTTTGCATTTCTCCAATGTAATAGTAAGTAGATTGAAAGTTCTTCTAATATTAGTTTGATTATGAAATTCTTGATTGTAGAGAATAATAGATCAGTACTTAAGGCTAGTAGTTTTTTTCTATAAAAAATGTATTGTAATATGGAGGCACAGTTAATATTGTTTTGTGATGTATATCATTCTAAAATTCATTGTTGATGAAACTATAAAATTTGGTTTGTAATTTAATATATTTGTTTTAAAGTAGTTTTCAGAAGGTATTCATATGATTTGTTAAAAAGTCTTGAAACAAAGCAATTGCATAAAAATTGTTAAGGAACTAAGTCTAATAGAAAAACTATATTTATAGTTTCTTTAATTTTGATTTTTTGGTCTAGAGTAATTTTAAGCTTTTGATTATATGAGAGTGCTTTTAGAATTAAAAAAAGATATATATACTGCTGCTTGTCTAATATAGAGTAGTTGTAAAGTTTAACCAAGAATATCAAATTGATAAGACTAGTAAAAATAGAATTGTCTGTATAGATTTTTACTTCTGTATGTGAATTGATTGTGGTAAAAACAAAGTTTAGTAGATTAAGTATTTTGCTTATATGTAAAGACTATTAGTTACTGAAGCAATCAAAATGGATATTGAAGTTTTATATATAATATTTTGCTATAATTTGTGATTTGTTATTTACAGTTTGTTAATTGAAAGTTAAGTGGATTGTTAATGTTTTAACATCAAAGTTAGCTTCTATTAAAGTTTTCTAAAAGTTGATTAAAAGGTTTTCAAAAGAGCATAAAGGTCTTTTTAGCATTAAATTTGCATCTTGCTTTTGCTTGTAAGTTACAATTGTTAATAGAATATAGTTTAATGCCTTTTTAAAGTTTACTATATCTAAATGAATTTTCTTTTTGCAATCTATCTGTATATTGTATAGTAATATGCTTATATTGAAGTAACAGTGCTTAGAATAATATAATAGATTTTTTAAACTACAGCCTGCATAGGCTAATAGTATGTTGTTTGGTATTAGAATATAATGTCGAGCTTTAAGGACTTTGTTGTAAGGATTGTATAACTTGCCAATAGTAAATTATTTGTAATTATTCAATCTTTTTCTATAGGATCTTATTAGAACAAAGTATAAAGATTCATATATAGAAATGCTAATAAAAGATTTATTAAAGCTGTTATTAAGTCTTGAAAATTAATTAACAATATGAGCAGCAGCCTCTTGGTATCTTTTTAATATTGTGATAAAAATTATTTTATATTGAAAGTTCTGAATTAGTTGCATTTAGAAATTGTTCTATGCTAGTAATGTTATAGTTGTTTAATTTTTCTTTAAGATATAGAACTTTAGAATAATTTAGAAGAACTTGATTTATTAATATTCTAGTAAAGGTTTTTGGATAGGGTCAGTTGTAACTATTTTATGAGGTTTGCAAGTTTAAAGCATGAAATGCAAGCACTATTTGGCTAGTTTGTGTATATAATTATGAAGCTAAAAAGACTAAAAGCTGGTCAAAGATAGAAGTATTAGTAAATGCTAAGTCTTGTTGTAGCTATAACTTTAAAAAAAAAGAATTAAAACTGTAATAATTCAGGTTCTTTTGGAGCATTATTGCTAAAGAAGAAAGTTAAGCCTAAGTAGATTATTTAAAATATAGATATCTGAATTAAATAAGAATAAATTAGGAACTTCTCAAGCCAGTCTTGCTTTGTGTTTCACTAAACTAATGCAAATCTTGTTAAGTGAGTTGAGGTAAGTATTAGAGAGAAAAGTAAAGTGTAATCTATAGAGTAAACATGAAAAGATAACACTATTTATTATATAAATTGCTTGTTTTCTGTTATATAAGTGAATTGTAACTTTTTTAAATTAATTATTGTCTTGGTCATGATTTCTTTTTGATCAAGTATTAGTCTTTTGTTGGTAGAGAACTATGCTTCTAGATATTTAAATAGTGTTCTAGTAGTGATTGCTGTTAGTTGTTAATTTTCAAAAGTTATATAATTATCTGAATTTGTTGAGTTTGTTGCTAGAATTAACTTTGTAGGATTAACTTTAATGTTGGCAAATTTATAAAAAAAAGAGGCAGTATGAAGGATGTTAATAAGAGAGGTTTTGTTAAGTGCAATTCACAATAAGTCATCCATATATGCTATTACTAAAGTATGAATTTTTTTTAAATAAATAGATGGAATTTTACTAATAAATCTCAGATATTTTGCATGAATTTTAAATATTAAAGAGTTATAATAAATCTTTCAGAGAAGTGGTAAAATTGTTTTTTCTTGATCTATTCTGTCTTCAACAAAATAGAACTGGGTTAGTTCTAAACTAGTGATCACTTTGTTTGTAAGATAATAAAGCAAATATAATAGCAGGTTAATTGCTTTGTTAAGTATATGTATTCTTTCTAACACTTTGTATAGAGTTGGTATATGGATTGAGTCAAAAGCTTTTGACATATTTTGGAACAAGATTCAGATTTCTTTTTGGTTTATAACTGTATCTTCCAGAATGTGAATAAGTTGAGAGATAGGTTGAAGTATTGATTAGTAAAAAAAAGCTGCAAAGTTATAAAGAGAAAGCATCTAGTTATAAACTAAAAATATCTGTTAGACAGTTTGTTAGAATTTTTGTAAATATCTTTTTAGTATAATCTATTAATATAATAAGATGAGTGGTATTGAGTTCATAGTTGTAATGCTGTTTTTTAGAAATTGGTTATATATTAGCCTGTAACTATTAGTTTAAAACCACTTCTTGTGTTATGCAACTATTTAAAAATATTTAGTAAGACTAAGAAAACTGAGAATGACAGTTGCTGAAAAACTTTGTTTGTGATTTCAAAAGGTCTGGTTACTTTTTCTTTTGGAGCTAAATTTATTGTTTGTATTAATTTGACTATTGAAATAGATGAGAGAAGAGTATTATAAATGTCATCTCATATGTGCTAAAGTGAAGAGTAAAATGGTTTCTATTCTTCTCATGATGAATTGTTAGAGGAGTTATTTTTTGTTCAGTTTTTGAAATAAATGTATACAGCTTTTTTCATCTCTTTTTGGTTAGTAATTGCACTGTTAGATGTTATAACTTTTTTATAACTAATTGGTTTTGCTCATCTTTGTAAGATACTATTTAGCATTTGACTAGTTTTGTCTTTAAAGTCTGAATATCTGTAATTAATATAGAATTTAATTAGAGTTTCACCAATTTATAAAAGAGATTTGCAATAATTTACTATATTAATTTGAGAATAATCAAAACAAAATTTATTATATTTAAGAATCTGATTTTAACCAATTTTGCAAATCAAGTATAGTATCAGATCTATATGGATACAGGCCTTATTTTTAAAATTTAATTTTTTGATTTTTTGATTTACTTTTTTTCTTTTTAATATTCAACTTTAGCTCTATATTGTTAGCTGTCATCTCGATAGTTCAAGCTTATCTGTACGACTATCATCACAACAGGCCACATTCTACAACTACTGTCCCAGTAGGCCAGTTATTCAAATACTGTTATTACTCTCAGATAAGAAGGGTAGTTTAATATAACCAAAATGAAAGTTAGGTTCACAGAAAAGACAAAGTTGATTCTTAGTCTAACACTAATTTACTAATATATTATAAAATAATTATCTCATACTTACTCATGCTTACACAATTATTACATACTTACTCAATTACTATTGTATTGATATTAAATCACATCAATTATTAAACTACTACTAACTAGACCTGTCATATATTCAATCACTGCCTTGATACTTCCATATCAAGCAGCTTTAAACAAGAGGAAATGTTGATATTACATAATTGATTTTATACACATAAAATTATTTTACAATACTTAATTAGTCTGCTATTATAATCCAACATCATTTTTATTATCATATAATATAATCATAATATCTATTAGCAGACTGATTAAGATTGTTCATGTATTGTAAAATAATTTTTTTTGTGTGTAAAATCAATTATGTAATATCAATATTTCTTTCTATTAATAGCTATTTAAATAAAAAATAAAAAATTTTGAGATCATGACAATATAAAATCTCTTTTTTTTTTTTTTTAATGAATAAACATGCTAAATATAGTGTAGAACTACTTTTAACAGGTTTTATTATTTCAGAGTTACATTATGGCTTATTTGCCAGAGGATGGTAGTTTACAAGCAATATAAAAATACTTGTAGATAGTATTCAAAATTATTATCCATTTAGACTTGGTATAAAAATAAGAACAATAATCAATGAAAAGTATTTTACAATTACAGTTCATATAGTTAAAGATAATAAAAGTTTTACTCCTGGATTTCTTTGTAAATGTAAAGAAAAATTTAAAGAAATTTATAATAATCCTACTAGTGCAAGTTCATCTTTATATCATCAACTTTTTGAAACTATGACAAAATTGTCTAGTTCATTAATAATGGGTTTTGAAAACAAGGAAATTTTAACTAAACTCCTTTTTGATATTTCTTTTAAACTATTCTCTTTCAAATTAGATAAATTATATATATTTGTATATAGTATTAGTATATTGAATATATCAGATAATAGTTGTTTGTATAGAGCAGATCCTGGTTTTAATTCGTCTTTTATATATTGTATTAAAAAGAATGACAAATCTATAAGTGCAGTTTTTACTCAAGGAATTGAAAAAACAGTTTGTTTTATAAATATTTATATTGATAATCAACTGTTTAAACATATTGAAGATGTTAATCCTGATATACTTGGAAGCAAACAGGATTTTTAAAACAATATAAAGATAATGCACTATTCAGGTTAGAATATCATAAAAGTCAAGAAAGATTAGCCAAAGCAAGAAACCTGTATTGCCTACCTGAAGAATGATTTGATAAAACAAAAATAAACAAATTATTTAATTACCATCTTCATAAAAGGATAAGTAGCAATATTGATTAGTTTGAATTCTTTACCAAATGAACAACAAATAATAATGAAATTGTAGAATTATACCAAAATTTATTATACATATATTCAAAAAACTTTATAATTGCAAATCGAGAATTAAGAGCATGATATTTAATATTAAAAGCTATAGGATGCACCAATATTATACTATTTAATACTTGTAAGTCCAAGGTAAAATTTTATTTGTGTAAATATATATATAAGTATATAAGATTTATTGATTTATTTATATTATTAGTATGAATTCTGAACAAAATCTAAATATCCAAAATTATTTGAACAAACATTCATAATGTTATATAAAACAGGATTTTTACAAAGCATACCATCTACAATATTTAATGCTACTAAAACTTTTTAAAACTGTTTTAGTCAAAGTTTAAATAATAATCCAATCAGTTCTAATAGAAAAAAAAGAATTTTATCAATTATTTCTGATAGCTTTTCATATAAAGAACTTTAATATAAACTACATGTAAGTAAAGACAATTTATTATTAATGCTAAAATTACTTATTTTGATTTCTAGTAATGTAACATAAACCATTTTGAACAGTTCAAATGCTTTGGGTTGTTTAGCTAATAAATTGTTTCTTGATATATTTTTATATCTATTCTGGATTCTGGCAATAAAACAAATTATATGAAGTATATGTAATATGAATCTGATAACAAAGTTATTGCCTACTTCAATGGTAAAGGTTTTTTTTTGTGTATGTAAAAAAAAATAATAAATAAAATAAATATAAAATAAAAAAATAAACAATAAATTATAAGTAACTTCAATTTGTCTGAATCAATAATTGAATAGCTGTATTAATGACTATTATATTATTATCAATTATTAATTTAGAAAGTCAAAGAATATTATTTATAAAGTAGGCAATATTTATCATATATATATCTATTTGTGCAACAGCTTACTAATCAGAATATCAAAAAGTTAATTATGGCATATTATTTGCTATCTTGCTATGATTAGTGAACTGTTACACAAATTATTAAAGTTAAAAAATATCTCATAAAAATTGTCAAAAAAATGCAAAATAGTTGTTAGGAAATCTTAAAATATAAATAACATAAAACTAATCATAATTCTACTTGCATATATAAAAATCAAAATTTCTTCAAATTTAATCAATGTAGCCAAAGGTCATGCACATATTAATGGATATGGAGATTCTGCTATTCTCAAACTACAAATGAAATAACAGATTATATTAGAACTTCTAAAGGACTAATATGAATCTTTTATGATAAACAAGTCTAATATTAATATGAGTTCATATAAAGTATATAGTAAAACAGGATTACTACTAATGTATCTTGCTGATAATCATGAATAAATTTGGAAAAGGTTTCATGCTAAATACTCTGAAGGTCTCAGTTGCACTGCATTCTTGGATCGATTATGCCAAGGACTATTCACTTTTAAAGAGAATTTAAGCAGATTATGTGTATTGTGTAACTATTATAGATATGAAAGTTTTTATGAATTGTCAAACCTTATAATAAAAAATGAACTAGAAATCTTAAAACAGGTATTAGTTAGTATATTCTATATGTGTAAATAATGGTTTTTTATAAATTATACAATAAGATTATTTTTAGAATGAATTAATCAAATCAATCAAAAAAATTCAAAGATACTTGTAATGCAACTTCTGCACCTATCTTCAAGTATCTAACAATAGGTATGTAATTCATGATTAAGTTATTAACTATTGTTCACCATTTGCATTTAGACAATATGCAGAAGACCACCCATCAGAATATGTGAAATATATACAAGTCTTTTTGTTATTCAATAATCTTCAAATGGTTCTACTGCATTTAAGTCACAGTAATCTAAATGAATTACAAAAACAAATTAAATATTATATTGCTCACTAATGTCAGAAGGTTTATTTAAATAGTCAATTCAATGCTAACTTTTTAGAGTTAGATGATAATGGTGCCCTTGTGATAGTTGATTACAAAATAAAAATATTACTTCAAAAAGCTCATAAGACCAAACAAGACTTTTTTGCAAAATGAGGTTTCACATTACATACAGTATTAGTAATTACCAGATTAACAAATTCTCCAAAATTAAATATACATGCATATGACTATTGGTCAACAGACAGTAGACAAGATGTATAATTTATAGCAAGTTCTTTTGATGCAGTCTTTACATCTTTAAAAAAAAAGCCCAAATGGATTATAATAATGTCAGACAATAGTTCTTATTATTATAATTCTGAGTTGATAATGATAATCTCATATTGAAAGGACTGGTATAATATTAAATCTCGAAAATGGGTTTTTTTAGAAGCCAGAGAAGCAAAGACTTTCATTAACTCACATTATGCCCAAGTAAGTAGCTTTTTGATCAGTTTTTCTTGAAAAATCCTAATAGGAAATATTTGGTTTAGATCTCTCATATAATAAAAAGATATATTAGATATAGGTTTGATATTGAAGATAATGTGAATATAGAAAATGCAATGGAGAATTTAAGTGAGATATCAGTTGCTCATTTGGAACCAAACCATACCAACAAACAACAAAAAAAAATTTTTAACAATACCTAGAATTTTGAATATGTCTGAATAGTGCTGGCCATCTGAAGTACCATATGCAGAATTTATTTATGCATACTCTGCCAAATTTTAGTAAATGGTCGAACTTTTCTTCTACTAATATAGCTAAATTTAAAAGAATTGAAGTTGTACAACCTCATCCAAAAAAATCAGAGTACATGACACCTAAATCATTATGAAAAATGCCTTTTTCTCATATATTGAGTAAGTGACTATTTAAAAAAAATATCTATTATTATTAGTATTTTACAATTAAATAAATTTTCTTGAATATTATTTATCTTGAATTTATAACAATGAATGCTGACCATTGGAATATATAGTGTTAGAAAACTGAGAAATTGAACCAAAAATTGGAAATTCATAATATTAGTTTTGGGATAAACACAACATGTTTCAAATTGATCGCTTTATTGAATAATCATTTATGTTTGGGAATGATAAATTTTGATAAGATCTAAGATAAAGAAAATGAAAAAATCAACTTTGTTGAACTGTCAGCTATGAACATAGATAGGTAAAGTTAGTGTAAATTTTTTTTAAAATAGAAAATTAGCTTATTTTAATTATAAATTTTAATAGTAACCCTATTTACTTCCCTCTTAACCTTGGATAGGCTCTTAAACATAATCAACAATTAGGTAAAAGTAAAAGAAAGTGCATCTTATCAAACATTGTATTAGCTCTTAAGACTTTCTTTATGGCTAGTCAATTGAATCAAAATAATCAATTTATAGCAAAAAAAATAGTTAATAAATTACATGAAATGATAAAAAATAATAAAATTTCTGAGGATAATAAAATCTCAATAAAACAATTAGTAAAATCTTGGATCAGTAAATTTTTTAAATCTTCAAAAGAATTATCGACAGCAGAGTCTTTGGCACAAAATTTGTGTAGCTTTATAACTTTACAAATACGTTACAAGATATTTCACTATAATATTATAAAATAAATGTAAATAAATATCTAGTAAAAAGTAACTGAAGTTGAAATTGAAATTGAAATATATTTTGAAATTTTTATTATATTTTTCTTTAGAATCTGGCTTTGACTTAGAATAAATAAGAAGAGTCTTTACTTAAAGTATAAAATAAGTATTTACAAGTAAATTAGTACTTCTAAAATTATAAATATAAAAATTTAAGCTCAAAATGTAATATTTTTGAAATAGTTTTATTATAATGACTTTTTTGAATTTTTTTTTAACTTATATATGATTATCAAAATTTTGCTCCAAATTACTCTAGTTTTTTTAACTCTCCTATTGGTGAAATTCTAATTAATATATTTGGTTTGTTTTTGTTTTTTCTCATAGTTGTATATTTGCCAAATTGTATATTTATGTTGTTTTATTTGTTCTATAGTGTTTAGCTATGAGTGAGCAATTTCTTCTTGAATAATTGAAGCAATGCTAATTGCTGCTAAAGTAACTGCTTTTATTAGATAATGATTGGCCTGGGTTATTGTATCTGCTACTCTATTAAATAGTTGTTGTAGGTATTTGTTAATGTTTTTTAGAGCTGAATGAAGTTTTGTAGCTTTTAGTAATATAGCAAAAAATAGCTATAGGGCTGTAAAGATATAAAGAATATGTTTATTCATTGCTTTTTTTATTTTTGCTACTCAGTGCTTTTATGTTCTATTGATATTATTTTTATTTATATTTAATAAAGAAGTTTACTAAGAACTGAAGAATATATTTACTGAATTTGTAAATTTATCCCATATGTCTGCAGTAGTTTTTTTATATAAATATCTTTTTCTTTTCTTTTTTTGTTTCTAAGAGTTTTTGACAAATAAAAGTTGGTATGCCATGTTGTGTTTAGTATATAATAATCACTGTTTGTTATATAAATAGCATCAATTATTGCTAGTAGGTCAAAAGCTAAAATATATCTAAAGAAATTCAAAAATCATCTATTTAACTAGTTAAGTTAGGACCATGCCAGGTAGATGTTTATATGTTATGAAACTTTAATAAACTAGTTAGATTAGCAGCATTTAGTTTAATAAAAATTGAGAGTTGTTTGTTTCTGTGCTGATTTGCATTGAAGTTTCCTATAATAATCAAATGCTAGTTTTAAGATCTGGCTTCAGTGACTCAAAAATGAATTTAAGATTGTGTATGTCTTAGAAGTAAAGAATAATTTAAAGGATGATATATTAAAATAATGTGAGACTTGTTATTGTTTAAAAAAAAAAGTTAATGCAAATTATAGTACCAGATAGGATGTTAATATTATGAATATAGGGTTATAATTAGTTGCAAACCAACAGAACTGTTTATAAACTAGCCTTTCTTTAGTTTGAATCATATGATAAAAAGTTAGATGTATATATTTTGTAAAAAGGATTTGAATAGGATTTTGTTATTGAGTCTTTTAATTTGATTTCAATAATAGAGATTATATATAAATCTGATTTTACATAGTGTTTAATTCAGTTTTGCATTTTTAACATATTATTAATACTTCTAATGTTGTATGTAGTTATATTAATTTTTTTGTTTATATTTAGTTTAATTTTTTTTGTTTCATTCTCATTATCTGCTAAAGGCAGATTGTTTATATAAGAGCTTGTACTTATTGGTAATCTATATTATTGTCTTTTTCCATATCTGACATTTGTATATGTACAGTTGTTATTTGTTTTGATAAGTTAAAAATTTCAAAGAATAGTTTAGATAAGTCTATAAAATCGAAGATGTATTCTGGTAATGAATAATAGACAAAGTTTTGTTTAAGAGTTTTTATAACTAATTGAATATTGTAATGTTTTTGTACAAGAATATGTATATTCATAATTTGTTTCTGTGCAAGAGCCAACTAAAGTTGTTCAATTATTGATAATAATTTGAACAGAGTTGATCCAATTTCTAGTTGTCTTTTTTTTTCTATCTAAATTCAAGCCTAGATTATGGTATGAAAGTAGTAGTGCTTTTATAATGCTTTAACTGCTATACTTAGCTCTTTAAAAGTTAATATTGGTAAAGTTAGATTAATCAGAGTAACTAATTTGGCATCTTCAGGCAGATCTAAAAGATCTGTGTAATTGAAGTTGCAGTAAGCTTATAGTAGTAGTATTGAAATATTGTAAATTTGTGAAATAATTTTTTTAAAAGCATTTACTTCTTCTATGTCTTGTAAAGAAAATATAAAATTGAATATTTTTAAATTTGCTGCATCTAGAGATAGTCATCTTTGAGAGATAATATAATTATTAGATAATCTTGTAAATGAATAGTTTATGCATAGTAACCTAATATGTTCTTTAAAGTTTTCTTGACTTTCAGGTAAGAAAGAAAATTTCTCTCTTAATCTAGATGTTAAGTTTTGTAAAGTAGAGGACAAAGGACATTTTGGTGCTAGTAAATCAAAGTATTCAGCTAAAATTTTCTGAAAAATATAATATTTTTGTAAGGTCTTTCTATAGTAAGTTAGCTTTTTTAATTTGGCTCTTTTTATGATAGAAAAGAGGTGTTGTACTTCAGTTCTTAAATCTTTATATGAGGCTGATAAAGGCTCTTAGTTGTCTGCAATATATTTATCTAGTAGCTTATTAAAGAAAAATATTAGTTGTAGTGTTCTAACTGCTGATGTGAGAATCTATCAGCTTGTGATAGATAAATTAAAAAGAATAGTTTGTAACAAGTGATTTAGGATAAGCTGAGTATGGGTCCCATAGCTTAGTGGTTAAGCTTCTATATTCTTTACAGTCAAGATCAATGGTTCAAGTCCGACTAGAGGCAAAATTAAAAGATTTTAGCTTCTGTAACCTAATAAGAAGCCTGTAATTGAACACAAAGCCCTGTGGTTAAAAGTTCAAGTGCAGTACAATGATGAAAATAGAAATTTCCAAAAGGAGACCTAATTGTGGAGTGGAGGCACTATGCATAACAAGCAGTTGTTACAGAAGGTTACAGTTATAAAAGGATTGCACATATAAGTTCTTTAGGCTAGGGCAATACCAACATCCTTATACCTTCCAATATAGACAGTACCAACATCCTGCACCCAACTTGTGGGATACTTGCTTGGAAGGATAATCAACAGATTGTGCAAATAAGTCTTAATTGGGATCTAAGAAGAGAATTTGATTGAGAGAGTAGTCTAACAAGTAATCAAGACTGAAATGATGAGAGAAGCAGTAAACATGAGGATGGACTATGATAAAAGATTGGTCTAACCAAAATTGGAAGCACCTCTGGCACAGCCAAATAATCTAATTATAGAAGGAAAGATCTTGGAGGTAGGCATATAACTTCTTTGTGCAATATAAAAGTACCAAATCAGGTTTTGGTCATATATATAGAAGTCTATGACAAACAAGACTAGGGATCAACCAACCAATGTAAGATAAGATCTGCAAGGTAGTATGGCATTACTGAGGTTGGTGTAACTTTCTGAGCATAACCAGAATTGTCTTGCAGATATTGTCGAATAAGCTAGGAGCTTGCAAAACATGGTAGTATAGTATTACTAGGGTCAGAGAAACTCTTTAGGTATAATTAGAATTGTTCTGTTTATAAGTGCAACAAGTCCTAGTCTTTATCATAAAAGGAAGCACTATGTTAGAGGTTAAATGCAGCATTGAGTTACTGTATGATGTTAAGACCTGGAGTATTTGCAGAAATGGTAACAGCAGGTTTGGTTTGAGATATAGATTGGTCAAAAAGACCAATAGTGGCAGCAAATCTGGCTTGAGATACAGATTGGTCAAAAAGACCAATAGTGGCAGCAAATCTGGCTTGAGATACAGGTTTAGTGCAGATCCTAAACTGTTGTTGGAACACCTTAGAAGAATCAATAACAGGCAAAATAAAGATAAAAAGATCATAAGGATTAGACATACCCGAGTAGAACCAATTTGAGAGTGATACAGTAATGAAAAGATGAAAAATGTGAAGAACAAGATAATACTAGATATAGTTAGATTAGGAGGCAGAAAAAACAAGACTAGGTAAAACATGTGAGTGGAACATATAGGTATGATTTACAGAAGACAGTACCCCTGGCATTCAGAATGCTGCATTAAGTTCAGTAGGTATCCTTGTCTGTGTAGCAGTTTAATATGTGCCATAACCACAAGTGGTTGTCAAGGTAACTGTGTGCAGACATGTGGCAGACATGTACTTAGGTGCCATAAGGGTAACTGGGTGAAGTCAATAGTGTTAAATTAGATAGTATATAGTACTAGTAATAATTGATCCTAAAAAATGTAACTATAAATTTGTACTATATCAAATTAAGGCTAATAAAAACCAACTGGCATTGTTGTCAAAGTTTAAAAAAAAAAAAAAAAAAAAAAAAAAAAATTAGAATAAGCTTTAGACTATCTGACAAAGAAGTTAGTATTTTATTTATTAGTTCTAAGATTCCTTTTTTGTGGTTTTAAAGTCTAGATTCTGTTGCATTTTTGCAAAACCTATTAAGTAGAAAATATATTTAGTAATTTCCCAAGCATCTAAAAGGTTAAGGTTTAGGTTGGTTAAATAATCTAGTGCCAGCTTTGTATGCAATAATTTGAAGATTTGATCTTAGTTTTTTTTATTAGTAGCCAATATATTATACTGTTTTTATATATATCCAAAGCATCAGAAAATAGGCTATTGAATTCATTTTGATGTTGGCTCTAATTGCTAGAACTTAAATAAAGCTTCTAAAAAAGGTTGTATCTCTATATAAGAATTTTGTTTTTATTGCTATTGGGATATAGATGATAGTTAGTTTTGTTAATAGCTTGTATCTAATTAGTTCTTTTAAGTTTTGAAGTAAGGTTAGTGCATTTTTGGTTTTTTTGTCATGTTCAAATTGTTGCATTAAAAGGTTCTAATTTTTTTTGTCTAATTTTTTCTAAGGCTGCCTATATATGTGTTTTTTATTTCTTTTCTTTATCAGCTTTGAAGTAAGAATTTAAAGTTCTTCTAATCCTTTCTAAAAGGTTTTTAACTAATGTTTGACTATATAGTTTTTTTTGTAGTTGTTTTTCAATTGTATCAGTTGATCAGATTTCTTCATTGTTGTTATTCTTTATGTTTGTTAATGTGTGCTCTATTTCTATATTAGATTGTTGTTCTATAGTGCTGGCATCGATATTAAACTGAAGCATTTGATTAGATAAGGCTGAGTTATTTGTTTTTTCTATCTGCATTGATGATGGAAAGGTGGCATCTGAAGTGTTTAGATTTTGGATCAGGTCCTGATCAGTTTGGTTGTCTGTAGAAAAATTTGAGATTGCAGTTGTTGTTATGCATAATGATGTTATAGCTAAATTTTTTGAAAATATGCTAGAATCGCTACTTTTTTAGTTTTTTTTTATTAGTATTTTTTCTATTACTCATTTGTATAAAGACAGCAATTTTGCTACTAGTTTTGTGTTTCTTCTTGTTGTTTTGTTTATTTATAGTTTCTTAAATGAATAATATCTGTGTATATTAGTTATAATGTCTTTTTTTGAACTTATTATGATCTTTTTTATTGCAAGTTTTAGTTGCTGACTTAGTTGGCAACAGAAATGAGAAGGAGACAAGAGTACAAAAGGCTTTCTTGTAATTTTGTTTAATGCTGTTTAAGGTTTATGCTATGTTGTTTGTTAGTATTAGATATTTAGTTAATTAGTTAAGGTCTATTTTATTTCAGCTTTTCAAAAAATTTTTTTGTTTTTCTAAATTTGCTATAAAATTAGGATTTTTGGAAAAGAGTTTTTTTTTTTATCAATTAAATATATTTATTTAATTGCAAATTAATATATAAAATTTTATAAAATTATATTTTAATTCAAATATATTAAGTTAGTATATTATGCTTACTAAGATGATCAATATAATAAAGAAAGATAAAATAAACTTTTTTTAACAATTATTTGAACCAAACTTTTTAAAAAGCTAAACTAGACCTGCAGGTCGATAGCAAAGTGGTTACACTCCCAGGTTACCAATCGCAAGGTTGCCAGTTCAAGTCCAATAGGGGACGAAAAACTGAGTTAGGACTATGATTGTTGATTAACCACAGCAGGTGATGCTCTATAAAAATAGGAAGATCTTTGGTAACCAGATCCTTAAATGACGATGGACCTGACATAAGAAGGCTGTGATGATTAGGGGGCTGAGGATAATAATAGAACAAAGGAATTTCCGATTAGAAATAGTCCCAGTGAAATTCCGGGGTAATAGGAACACAAAAATTAGTACATAGATAGTACTGTAAAATGTATATAAAATAAAATGTAAAATGTAGACGGGGTCCTGATAGAAGGTCCTGTGAACTTAAAAATTGAACTAATAAAATAGCCACCAACTGCAGCCCACTAGCGACCAGGCAGTGGGAATTCAAAAAAAAAAAAAAAAAGCTAAACTACAGAAAAATAATATAGTTAATATATTAAACTTTATAAAAACTTTTTTAAAATACTATATATATATAGTTGAACATTAAAATAGAATTAAAAAAGGAGTTGCAGCTTTGTAGTAATAATTTAAAAGCATTCTAAAACTATAAAAGAAATAGTTAATAAAAGTCAAGATTTTTATCAAATAAACAATAGAGTTGGATATATTAGTTTTATACAGCTATAAAACCTATAAGAAATATCTAAAAAGATTAAGAACTTAAAAGTTGCAAAGTTGGTTCATCTTTGTCTTTACTTTTTTTTAAAAAAAATTTTATATAAAATAAAAAATTAGTTTACTCTTTTCTAAAAATCAATATGTAAAATTATTAAAACAGTCAGCAGTGTTTACTTTCTAAACAGATTTGTTAATAATATAGATCAAAAATAATACAGTAATATAAACATAACTACACATATCTTAAGCTACTAAAAATCTATAAATACTGCTTTTAAACTAACAAATAACCTATATTAACTCTCTATAATTAAGTTAAAATTTTTTTTATATAATTTTTTTGTTAAATAATCTAAATAAATAAAAAAATAGTAAAGTTATTTTTATTTAGTATAGTTTATAATTTTTAAAACTCAATAAAGACTTATAATTATAATTATTTAATATTTGTAAATTGCAAGTTTTATATATTTTCTTTATTTTTATTTATTTTTTTATTTATTTATTTTTTAATTTGTATTTTTTATTATTTACTTTTATATTTTAGTTTTGTTTTTTATATAAAATTTTTTTTTGTTTTTTATTTTCTTATAAAAAGATATAATCAGATTGGTAATGTTCTATTGTAAAACATTAGTCAGGTAAGTAGTTTATTTTTAACTAAAATAGTATAACAAGTTACATTTAGGTATTGTCTAAATAGCCAAATAATGTTAAACTTGTATATTAAAAAATTTTATACAATTTGTATAGTTTTAAGAATTCTAATCAAGTACTAATATAATTGCTAAAGTTAAAAAAAAAAAAGATAAAGCATTGTAAAAACTTTTGAAAAAAATAAGATTATCAGAGTTGTATATTTTGTATATATTTTAAAATAAAAGTCAAATTGGTTTATGATTATATAATATATCTTTAATAAGATTATTATGTATATAAATATGCTATTATTAAATAAAACAACATAATTGTATGATAAAGAACAGTAATAGAAAAATATATTAAATTATCACAAAAAACATAGTAATAATAATAAAAAACTTTAATAGTATAGTTAATACTAAACTTAATAAATTAGATAATTTAAAATAAAAGTCAGAAAAACAAGACCTTTTTCTTAGTTAGTTAACAAAACAGAAGCTTTGTAATTTATATAGAACAGTAAATTTAGGATTAAAAGAATTTTTCTAGTTAAGTAAAGATTTAAGTTTAAAATTTAACCAAATTTGAATAATAAAGAACTTATTATATAGTCTTTATAATACAAAAATACAAGAAATAAATATATGCATAAACAGTATTACAATGTAATGCTAGAAAAAATAGATCTAAAACATTTAATAGCTATATGAGAATTAGCAAAACTAAGAAAATTTTTTCAACAAAAAACAATTTATTTATATAATAAAGCAACAAGTAAAAACTGAGAAAACTACAAAACAGAACTTAACCAACAACTAAAAAAAAATTAATATACAGACTTAAAAGATTTATTGTACAAGCTAAGTAATGCTAACAGTTTAACAAATATAAATTACAAAGTAGATAACTGGTAAAATATTATTTGCAATAATATACAAGTAGCTGCAAAAAAGTTACTTTTTAAAAAGAAAGTACTTAATATAATAGAAAATAAGAAAAAGCAAACAAAAAAAACAAAGCTTATTAAGTATTAATATAGTTAAAAAAATTAATTAGAATCAGTAAAATAAATATTAGATTTGGTTTTTTAAATGATAATATATAAGAACTTAATAAAGAAATAAAGTACATTAACTAATATCAAAAAATATATATTAAACAAACATTGAAAGGTTGGATCAAAAAATTAATAGAATATCTTAAATATTGGTAGAAAATATTTTATATAAGAAGATCAAGTAAAATTAAGATTTTAAAAAAAAGAAAAATTAAAAAAATATAAAAAAAAAGATATTAAATAATTAATAACAAACAGAAAAAAATGCTAACAAGTTTGCTTAATAGGCTAAGTAAAAAAATTCAAATAGATAGATTTATAGAAGACAAAAACAGTTGTGGAAAATTATTAATAAAACTACTAAAGATACTTAACAAAAGAAAAAAACATTTTCAAAACCAATTAAGACTTTGAAATTTTAAAAAAAAGTTAAATAGTAAATAGAAAGAGATTTACAAATCCAAAATAGCAAATGAATGGGCAAAAATATTAATAGGCTTAAAAAAAACATAGCTTTAGAAATTACAAAATTTACTTATAAATTTATACAAGCAGTAGCTTATATATACAAGAAATATTTAAAACTTTTGCAAAAATATGCATTAAGGCAAATACTTTGTCAAAAAAATAAATAATATTACAAATATATCCTATACTGTAATAAAATTTACTAAAAACTAGCAAGCTGTAGTAATTTTAAATACATAAATTCTGAGTAAAAGATCTTTTATTTAAAGAAACATAAAATAAATAAAAATAAACAAAAATAAGAAATAAGTATATTGTTATAGAACGATTTATTATTATTTTATTATTAGTTATTATTATTATTATTATATTATTATTATTTAGTAT
>CAJVQA010001660.1:0-24621 GCA_910591915.1 Cetraspora pellucida
AAGTAAGGTTAACTTAGTAAAATACTTGAGAATAATTAAATGTTTTTAGCAAAAATTTGGTATAAGTGATCTGCAGACAGAGTTGCCATTTTTTCCCCTCAGCATTACAGTACTATAGCACTATAATAATATTTCTTTAATATAATATTCTAGTACTAAAAATACTGTCTTTTATAATTATATATATATGTTTTACTTATATATTTTATCTAATTTTGTTTCTTTTACTATTTAATCTAACTATATTTAGCAATTCTTTGTTCTTACATTTTTTATTTTTTTTATTATTATATTACTTCTAATTTAGTTATACATATTTAGACATATCTAATTCTTATAATTTCTTATTTTTAATATATCTGTTATTGTTTTTTTGAATATAGTTCTAGATCTACAATGAACTCATATCTTAAATTAAACCTGTTGCTATTAATCTTTTAATTAATATATATTTCAAGTTAAGTCTACTATTACTATTTTTACAAATACTTTAGGTTTTAATATTATATAATAACTAATATTATATTTATTTTTAACAAAATAATTTTTTTTTATTATAAAGATTAAAACTTGTTATATTTATAAACAAAACAATTCTAATTATATCTAAGATATTTTTTTGATCTTAAAAATATTATGCTATTATATATTATGAATTTTTAGCTTATTCAATAATATTTGCAAATTAATTTTAATTATTAACTGAAAATTATACTAATTCATAATGTCATACTACTTTACAAATCTTATCTTACTTAGTTGATGTTGATTCTAGTCTTGTTTATTAAAGATTTTATATTGATATATTTAAAACTTTATTTAATATATTTTCTTTATACAAGAAAATATATACTAAACTTTAAAATTTTTTTTATAACTAATTATTTTGCTATGCCAAAGATATTTTTAATTTTGAATTTTGATTAATCTGATTCTTTATTACAGATTGTTTTCATGTTTACTGCTTTTTTAATTAGTTTAATTTTAGTTATTTTTAAATTACTTTTCCAATCAAATTTTTTTTTGAATTTAAACTAGAACTTATTTACATAAGTGTTTAAAGAACATTATAAGCAAAGCAATAATACATCTAATATTTATATATTAACAAATTCTAAATTTGATAGGCTAGATCAAGTGTAATATAAAAAATCAAACCAATTAATAACTAATATTTATTAGCTAAATTAGTTGTAATATAAAATCTTTTGAACTTTGAATAGTTTTTATTTTTTTAATTTAATAAATATTTTTTAAGTATTCTATATATAAATGACAAAAAAGAAAAAATTGTAAATTATTTTATTTAAAGAGTAAAATGATTTATAAATTTTTTTTTTTGTTACTCATATTAATATAGAAATTTTAGTACTGCCTAAATTAGAAATATAAAAATATCAATATTGCTCTAATTTTAAGTACTTATATATGCAATTTTTTTATAATTTAACTTTTGTAATACTATTGTTATATATAATATTAGTATTTTATAATTGAGTATACTTCTAGAAATTTCTTATTTCAACTTTATATCTGTATTTAAAATTTTTTTACAAGCTTTGTATTTAATTAATAGATTTAATAAATTATAAAAACAAAATTGTCTTTAGTTTAATTTAAACTACTAACTTTATAAAGCTTATCTGTTAAGCTATAAGATTCTAATCTAGTATTTTTAATTTAAATTAAATATTTTTAACATTTAATTATTATTATTATATTTTATTATATTTTATTATATTTTATTTTATAAGAAACTAGACTTAAAATTTTTAAAAAGTATTCAAATTCTTTAAAATTTAATTAATAAATCTAAAAAAAATAAATAATATTAATTTAAAATTAAACCAATTAGATTATTATATATATTGTTATTTTATGGAAAATATCAACTCTAAAACTTCTTATTCATAGGGCAAATAAGAGTCTCTTATGTAACATCAGACAGAATAGTACTTAAAAGAGCTATAAGATTTGGGCAAGTATTAAGGATAAGTATATCTTTATTGACTAAACTGTGAGACCTATCTTTTTACATTTAGAACATATTACTTATATACTTTTCTCTATATGCTATATATACTATATGCTCTAAATACACTATATATACTAATTACTCCAACTACATTATATATACTAAATTAACTAATTACACCAAATCTGTTAATTATGCTAAATCTTCTAATTATGCTACATATACTAATTATGTTGCATTTACTATTTAATATATATATTATTTTAATTATATAATTGATTCTTTAAATAAATTATTAACAATCTTATTCTAGATCGTGACAATATAATAATTTAACTATTTCATTAATTTTAAATATATATTATAATTTTAATTTAAAAAATTTTATACAAATATATATTTAAGTAATATTAATTTAAAATTAAAAAATTAAAAAATTATAATTTAAATTTTAGATTATCAAAATTCTAATTTAATAAGTTTGTATATAAGTACTATTAGTTTTTTTAAAACCAATTTTATTAAAACTGATAATTTATTATATATAATTAATTAAAAATTAATCTATTATATTTATTCAACAAATAATATTTAATAATCTATTATTCTTAATATTTAATAGTTTTAATATCTAAATTTCTAACTTATTAAATAGTATTACTTAATATATATTAATAATTTTATATTAAATAAAATTTTTAAAACTTACTATTTATTATTTATTGTTATTAACTTAAAAAAAATTTCTTTTTATTAACAATAAAATTTTTAATATTTAATATATTTTTTTATTAATTTACTTAACATTTTTTACTATATCAGTTATATATATTCTTGTCATTAATTTTGAATAAATTTTTCTCTTTATAATATATATACATATAATAGTTTTATAATAATTTCATTTTTTTAAGTTATATATTTTAGATTATATAATAAAATAATTTTGTAAAATATATATATAGAGACTTTTTTAATCCAAAAATTTAAATAAAAATTAAGAATTACTGCTAAATTTAAAAAAATAATTTTATTTTTTATATATTTAATTTTAGTAATAATTTCAATAAAATTTTTATTATTAAATTATTATAACAGCTTTAATAAAATTTTTATTATTAAATTATTATAACAGCTTTAATAAAATTTTTATTATTAAATTATTAATACATCTTTATATTTTTTTTAATTTTTTTAATTAATAATAAATTTTAAATATATAATATATCTAATATTTACTAAAACATTTTAACAATTAATTTATAATTAATACTAATTACCTAACTCTCTCTGTAAATTACTAAAACTAACTTTTCTCTAACAAACAATTCAACTTTTCTCAATATTTTACTAAACAACCCTTAAACTTTTAATTAAACTTTTTTTTTATAACTTTCTGTTCTAAAAACAATACAAATTTATTCATACTTAATTTTTTGATACAACAAACTTTTATATTTTAATAAAATTATTTTTATTTATATTCTTTTTAAATTTGTTCAATATATACTTAATTAAACTCATTTATTTTCAAATAAACTAAGTATACTAAACTTTTTGCTTTCAACTATACTAATTTTATCAAATACTAATTATTATATTATGTACCAACTAATATTTCATAAAAAAACATACTTTCTTACTTTCTATTGAATTTTACTAAATAACCTTATTCTTTCTCATTAAACAAAAATATTCAGCTTATTAAGATGATCATTTCAATATAAATTTCACTTTAATGGATCAAAACTTATTAAGTTATTAATATTTCTCTTTAAACTTTTATGCAAACTTCTTTATGAAATCTATTAGTCAATTTTAAAAAATTTATGAAGATGCATCAGAAATTTCACTTTTTATCAATCTTGAAAATATTTAAATACCCAACATTTCTTTAAATTCTCTCAAAAAAACCTGAAAAATTTATTGGCTTTCTGGAAAATTCACTGCTAATTTTGAAAAACTCAATTTTTTCATTTAATTCTTATTCTTTTTGTCTACTTTTTTTTGCTACTTATATTATAAAATACTCTATCCATACTATAAACTAGTTAAAAAACCTTTTCTATATTTTTGTTCCTAGTTATTTATAACTTTAAATATCTTTTTATTATTATTATTTATAATTCCAAAATGAATCTACAAACTACAATCCAATAAAATCACCTTTTAGACTAGTTCAAAAGCTATTTTATCTCAAAAAACTCTTCTTTATCTATACTTATGATATTTGAAATTCAAACATTAGATTTCTTAAAACCAATTCTTAAAGATTTTATTGTGGTTCAATTATCAATTTTACAACAATTGATAAACCAGTTGTAAAAAGTAATTTTAGCTTATTAATTCAAACTATAGCAACCAAAAAACCTAAATTTATTATAGATACAATCTTAAACAAAAATCTACATATTACTGAAGTAACCAAAATACCTTTCAAAATTCTTTTCAATACAACAAAAAACTGGCTTACCAAATTTACTTATATTCTCTTTCATAAAACAAATTACAAACAACTCTTTAACTCATACTATTTTATTTCTCTTTAGTCAATTAAAATATAATTTCAAATTGTTATAAATTTTGCTAGACTTTATCTATTTCTATATAACAAATACCAAACTATTGATTATTAAAAATTCTTTTATAACTTATAACTTAAATCCATCTACTCAAAAACCTTTATATATATAAACTATATTTCAAATATTTTAAAAAGCAATACTTCTATTTTACAAATCTATAATATTTCTAAATTCTATATTAATATTACTATAAATATCTTCCTCCAAGAATTTAATATAAACTACTATATTTCACTTTTTCACTTAATTTAACTACAATTTGATATCTGGTTTCAAAAATTTTTTATATATTGCAAAAAACAATTTAGTAATATCAATGAACAAAAAGTCTACAATTATATCAAATGCTAAATAACAACAGCAACTAATGGGATGAGGTCCTGTAGCCTAGTAGTCTAGACACTTTTTCTTTCACAGACAAGGTCAATGGTTCAATTCCAGCTGGAGACAAAAACTCTGTAATCTATGGAAACATATAAATGTACATGAAGCCCTGTAGCTAAGTTCATATAAATAGAAAATCAGTATATAAGGAAGTTTCTGAAAAGAAGTTTCCTAATATGAAGAGTTGGTGCTTAATGTGAAAGAAGTGATGAACATACCAGAAATGAAGAGAAGATGCACTAGCAGGTAATATAATGAACATAAAAGAAAACTATGAAAAAGAAATGAACTTACTAAAATTTAAACACCTCTGGCATTAAAACTAATTTAGTAGATATGGGTTACACTAAGTTGGATCTAAGTAGTAATCTTGGTATTAGCTTAGTAAGCTTGTGTTGAGAATGAATTGAGGACTATAGATACTTGGTAGCATCCAATAGGGTGGTATCTTGATATAAATAGTAACCAGGTAGTCCTAATCAATATGTCAATACAATAGTAATGTAAGAGTTGCACATATATGCAATAGTGTTAAAAATTAGAGACTTTAAATAAAAAACCCACAGGTGGGTTTTAGGTATGGCAATTAGTAGGTAACTTGCAGGTAAAGCTTTTAAATAGACAATAACTAAGAGAAGGGACAGAAATCAGGTAATTTTTTAGGAGGGTGGGGGGTTTGTAATTCGATTAGATCAAATATTGTTATAATTAAATTTAGTTTGCTAAGATTTCAATCAGGTAGGGGGTAGGAGGTATAGCCTCTTAGTAAACAGAAATCACCTGATTTTCATCCCTTTCCTAAAGTTGTATATATGGGATCTTTGCTAGCAAAATAATCTTACGAGCCATTGTTACATGAAATTTTTATTAAGAAAATCATAGTAAATCTATTTTTAGAAAAAAGTTTGGTAGCAAAGATCCCATATGGCTAATTGTAGCCTTATTAATAAACTTTATATATAATGATGTAAACATATATAGGTTACTTAATAAAAAGATATACAGACAAGATTGCTGCTTCAAAGAAAAAAAAAACAACAGCAACTAATAATGAATACAAAAAGCTAATCTTTCAAAAACCTGAACTACCAACTATCCAATTCATTCAAGACCAAACAAACTATGCTATCAAAACAGTAATACACCATATATACACCTGTACCAATTTAGAAAAATGTAAAATTCTTAATTCAAAAACAACTTATAATATCTACAATCTAATTTCTTACTATTTTAAATAATCCTTTAACACTATACCTATTTAGCAATATATATATCTGTCTTTAAATCTTTTTACTTTAATCTCAGTAATATTTTATATACCCTTATCATTTAAAGAACTTTATAAACTAGCTGACCAATCTGAACAAACTTTTATTTAACTAAACAATACATTTACTAATCCTAAATGTATATCTTATTTTTTTTACTGCTATCTTAAAGCTTACTTTAAAACTGTAGCAACAAACAATAAAATTATTAATCTTAATCTTAAAAAAGCATTAAACAAAATCTTTTTTCAAACAAGTGATCCACAAATTCTAGTCAGAATTATTGCCTATTACAACATCACCCAAATCTCTAAACCATCTATTATTTAACTTAAAAAATCTTTAATAAGTTATACTTTGATTAAGTAACTTATATATTATTAAAAAACTCAATATTGTTATACCTACAGTATCAGAAACTGATTTTTATCTATACTTTCAATGTATCTAAAATCATTAATGAACCTAATAATAGTCTTTTTTCTAGCAATATCTATATATTTTTGTTAACTTTTCTTTATCTATTTACTTATTCAATCTATATTATTTATTTTAGTTACACTCTTACAATTCAGTTAACTTTCTTTATTTATTTGCTTATTCAATCAACACTACTTTTTACTTTTTAACTATATTTTATTTCTTATTTAATTTATTATACCTTTGTTTCTTTTCTTTATAATAATATAATTAACTTCTAATAATATAAATAGTTAGTGAAATCTATGAGTAGCTTACTAGTGTATATTAGAGTAATAAACATTATTTAGAAAATTTCAACTAATCTAGATAAGCCTTAGCTATTCTAGTAAGTTTAAGCTGCAGATAAATATGTCTGAGCTCTTTTTCTTGCATGTAACATTTATATTACTTAAAGTTATAGTTTTATAGTTAGTAATTTAATAGTTAGCTCTGACTGCAAGTATTAATCTTAGCTATAGTATATATAGAACTTTTTTTGTATTCAGTAACTTCATATAGTTACTATCTAATAACTATGAATAAAGATAGAAGCAAGGCTTCACCTTAATGCCAAAAAAACAATTAATTTATAATCTAAATTAATAAATATTTTTTTTTATATAATAATTAAGAAGAAACAAAATAGGGGTATAGTGACTTAATGAAGTAGATAAGTTGTCAACCCCCCAAGTGGTAGGTCAGAAGTTCAAATCTACTGATAGCAAAAATTTGAAAAACCATCTATAATATATTAGTACTACAGGCATCTGTGCAATGTTGAAGTTATATAAAGAAATGCAAACCAGCATCAGATAGTGCAAACCCAAGATAAGTTCTTGTATTCAGTACTATGGCAATGGCACTACATCAATTACTTGGGATCAGTACCTGTAACACAATTACATCAGCATGAATAGCAGATCATAAGGCATTTGTGCAATATTGGAGTTATACAGAGAATGCAAAATGGCATTAAGCAGTATAAACACAGATAAATCCTCATGGCTGTATAAATTCATAAACTGGAAAACCAGAGCCTACTTGAAAAGACCCAAGTAGAGAGGTAGCAAAGATCTTTAACAGTACTACTATAAAAGTTAAACCTAGGAAACAGATACCAATGTGGAAGAAATCTGACAAGCAAGAACCTCAGATAAAGAATACTACTAACCAGACTGCTAAAAGACTTGAACTGAAGAAAAAGAATCTTGGGGGCAGACTCTGAGGTACCAGAGACAGGTAATAGTCCTAACGGATGCATGCACTTATTTGTGCAAGTGATACAAGTCTAAAAAGGGAAGCTAGCCAATCAGAGAAATTAAATTTTGATTATCTCAGATCAGCCTAACATGAAATCTAAGCATATGCAAAAAAAAGAAAAAAGTCAAAAAAATAAAAATACTCAAAAATTAATGTTTTAATCGACCTTAATATACTAATTAATAATGTCAGAAATAAAATTTTATATATAATATATAATATTCTATTACTATAGCTCTGAACTTTAATACTCTAATACTAAATTTCAATTGACATATACTTAGTTTATTTTTGTATTGAATTTCCTTTTTTGGATTTGTATCACTCACAAAAATAAGTAAATCTCTACAAGGCTATCTGGATTGAAAGTCTGGGGTCGAAAGTAGAGTATACTATAAGTACTAGAGATATGCTGTGAAGTTAGTACTAGGATTTGGATGAATTTTACAAGAATAAGTTCTGTTAGCAAAAATTAAATGTGGGTAGTTAGTTAGCAAGAGGGTCTCTTAGAGCCCTATAGTCAAGTGACATACTCTGAAATATGTAATGGCTTAACAGACATACAGACAGAGAGGTCAGAGTTAGGCTAGATGGCATCTAATTAGGTATACAAAAGCTTGTGCACTATCTGCTAGTGTATTATAGAAGTAACCTTGTATAAGTTATATAATCATAATTGAATTTACAATAAAGGCAGTAGTTACCAATAATTAATGGCCTTAGCGAAAGCAAAAAAAAAATAAAAATAAAGAAGAAACAAAATAATATAAAAAGGCAAGACAATAAAAGAAAATAAAACAATAAAAAAATATAAGATAATAAAAAAAGATATATAATAAAAAAGTATAAAATAATAAAAAATAATAAGATAATTAAGATAATAGAAAAGAATACAATAACTAAAGTTTTGTTTTATTATCAAAAGACATAATTTTGTATAGAACCAACAATTCTTAATTATTTTAACAGATACTTTATTTTATTTTATTTTATTTTAAATATTAATGGTGAGGTGATACTTTATTTTATATATTTTTATAATTTAATTTTATATATATTAATTTTTGACTTTATTATAATATTTATATATTAAATTGATATATAATAATAGTGAAGCAATAATATCAATATATATAAATTGTATCTTTTATAATAAATATAAAGATAATTTAATATCTCTATATTGGTTAAGTTGACTGCACTAATAATATATAAAGAAGTATCATATATAATAACAAATATAGCTGCACAGCATGCATTACAATATAGAACAAGTATGATCAATATTAGCAAAGTTCATGCTTATATATATAAATACTTAGATACATACATATAAGTACTTAAATATATACAAGAATGACTTATAGTGACTAAAAGTAAACTAGCTTTTTTAAATACACTGTACTGTTATCTTAACTATAAAGTCTACAATTATTTAGTAAAGGTTTATGTACTATTACTGTAGCTATAAATTTAAAACAAGGTTTTGTATTGCTACTAATGTTTTTATACTACTACTGCAGTCTAATTAGTATAAAACTAGTTGTTATACTACCACTACTATCATAGAACCTAATTACTAAAATTTTTGCACTGCTATTGCATAAATAAAGCATTATTCAAAAATTATTTTTTGTTTAAAACTCAAAATTATAATTCTGAATTTAAATTTTGTGTATAACAATTTTATAACTATAGTTTATAATTCTTTTAATAAGTCATATAAACAAAACTAAAAAAAATTAATATTAGCAAAAATTAGTAATTTTATTATTATGAATATTTTATTTTATAATTCATGTAAAGCTTTTAAAAAATTAGAGGTTTTTTGTGAATACAAAACTTGTTCTGAATATTTGAAATACAAAAACAAAAAACATAAAAAAAAGCTGCTATTATTTTATTTAATACAAAAGAAAATATGATGAAAGTAGAAAATATTATTTCTATAATTTATAAAGCTCTTACTAGTATGGATAAAGTTAATAAAAATTTAGAAAATAATTGTGAATTTTATTTTGAATCAATATTTAATTTAAATACTTTAATTAAGAACATTTCATTAGAAATTAAGCAGAATCAGTATGAAAAATATATTGCAAACAGAGTTGTCAAACTTGTTGAACAGAATAACAGTTATAATTATATATACAATACAAAAACTATTTTATAAAAAAATAAAAATATTTTATTATTAATGTAATTGTTATAAAGATCTGAATTCAAAACACAAAAAACATAGTGATGTTTTAAAGCAATAAAATATTAGTATATTATTAACTCAATTTAAATATGAAAGTTTTTTTTCACTTTTTGTTAATATAACAAATAAACTTGTAAGCATTAAGCTTAAACACAATTAGCTTTATTAAAGACTATAATATGTTGATATAACTATTTAAGTTAAACAGTATATCTGTAAATATTTAATACTTAAATTATTTGAACTTTATCAGAAAATTATATTAAAAAAACTTGATAAATTTGATAACTAAACAATAGATCAAATATATTTTTAATAGGCCCATAAAGTATTAGCATTTTATAAACAATATGATAATTAATATTAATCTGCTAAATTACTTTTAAATAAGAAAGATTTTAAGATTACATTTGATTTGAATAAGCTATTATATGTATTTAGTTTTATAATCAGTTTTTTTAATAAATTACTATATGAAGCAATTATAGTAGATGCTATATATAATAAAAACCAATTAAAGTTTAAGCTTTATGCATTGATAACAATAGTAGATATAACAGGATTTCTACTATTATATTGCTTTATTGAGGCTAAAAAAGAAAGAGATTTATGTATAGCAGTAACTGCATGATTTAAATTTTTAAGAAATAATAAACTTAAAGAAATTAAAACAATCTTTTCTAATATGGATTTTGTACAAGTTAATAGTAGGTTAACTGGTTGGAAAGATGCCAAAATCTAGTTATATATATGGCATGTGTGATGAGCAATTAAGCAAAAGTTTTTCTTCCAATATAATAATAGTTCATTATATTATAATTCTATTATTATATATTAACAGTTCTTAGTGATTGATTAATTATAGCAATCAATACAAAATAATATTATAGGCTCTAAAAAAAGATTTTTTAAAAGCAACTTTACAAAAAGATATATTAAAATATATTAATATACATTTTTATTATTACATTTTAATTTTTATAGCAAATAAAAAATTTGTTACAATATCAAAAAAAATTTAGATATATTTCATTAATAAATTATTTTAATACTGTTATTATTATAATTTATAATATCACTAAAATTACTGATACCTTTGGATACTTTCAGTATATAAAAATTTTCAATAATCTGTACTATGATAGTTATTAAGTCTTATTGGAGAATTCTTAAAAGTGATTTTTTATATAAATTTAATAGCTTATAACTTGATATTTTTTATTATGTTATAATTAATTAGATGTTACTACAATTATTATACTATTATAATCTACTAGTTAATGGAAGAATTTAACCTTCTTAATAAAAGAATTTCAAAGCTGAATAGAAAAAATTTACAAATTGGCATGTAAAAAATTTAAACAAGTATCTTATTATTCAAGAATATTAAGTTTGCTCATGTCTAATATTTCTCAAAAATCAGTTTATTATTTATAAACATTTGGTTATTTTATTAAGAAATATAGAAAATTTATTTTTTTATAAAGTTCAATGAAATAATCAGTATCTATTTATTTACAAAACTTAACAAACTATTTGAAAAATTATCAAAAATAATTTACCTTCTAAATCAACCAATTATGTAATTAAAAATTCTATAATTAATTATAAAGAAATCAAAAATAATATAAACTTGGATTTAAATACTAATATAAAAAGATTATAAATGCCAAAGTAATCAAATTAAAACAACTTTAGAAAAAATAATATAAATTTGTTTATATATATAATTGTTTATACTTTATATAATTTATTAATATATATAGTGGCAATTATAAATAATAGAGCAAAAAAAAAATAATTAGATTATATTATTTGTGCAATTCAAAATGATTTTTTGAATTTTTTTTTATATTATATTCACAAATTGTATTCTTTTTTAATATTAGAATATTAGAAATAGTCATTATTCTTAATACAAAAATAATTGTACATGTATCACAAAATAGGTGATGCATTATTTTTGATCAGTTTTAACAAAGATCCAAATGCATGATTTGTAAAACATAAATACATATAAAAATAAATTTTATTATTAATTATTACATTTTGTATAATGTTAAAATTAATTAATAATCAAGTAAAAAAAAATATATAACTTCTGCTCAAAGAGCCTATATATTACTTTTATTTCAGAAAAAATATACTACAAAGCAAATAGTTTAGGTTCATAATGTTTCTTTTTACAGTCTTACAAATAAGTCAAAAGTGATCAAAACACCACATGCTTGAAGATTTTGAAAGGATTTATCACCTACCAAAAGTGGATGAACTAATACAAAGAAGGATTGTAAATTTAGTTATCTTCCATCAGTGTTCTAATGTTATGCAAGTATGATCTTACTTGAAAGCAAATAAAAACCTTGAAATTCTGAACCTACTATTTATTATATACTCTGTAGTTATAGTTTAGTATTAGAAATTAAGAGAAAAAAATCTATTTTAGTAAATCTTGTCAAAAAGTATATTACCAATTTATAAAAAAATATGAAAATTAGACTGTTGAAGACTGGTCAAAAGTAATTTGGTCTTATGAGTAAAAGTTTCAAAATTTTAGATTAGATGAAAAGCAATACTATTAGAAACATCTCAAGAAGTCATTAAATCAATTCCATATTAAACCTACAATAAAATTTGAGAATAACTCAATTATGATTTAGGCTTATTTTATCTTTTATGACATTAGTAACTTTTACAAAATTTACAGCACAATGAATGTTGAATTATAATACTAGCAAATACTTTACAAAATTTTTTAAAAACTGTAAAAGTTTATAGTTTTGATGTTAAGAATATTGTTTTTCAACAAGATGACACAACTTTATATACAGTGACTTTGACTAAACATCTGCTTAGAAGGAATAAAATTAAGTTTTTTGATTGGTCTCTCTAATCACCTGACCTTAACCCTATCAAACACTTGTGAATTGAGATAAACTGACATTTTAGGAATTTTTTCAATCAAATTTCAAATGAACAAAGCCTTTAGAAAATGATCCAGAAGGTTTAACAGAAAATTGATCTCAAAACCTGCATAAACCAATTAAGTTAATGCTAACATATATTTGTAATGTGATTAGAGCTCAAAGTGGTTACACTTGATGGTAAAGATGAAAATCAATTAAAATAAATTTTTTTTATTTTTGATGTAAATTATTTTTTTTGTATTTTGCAGTGGTGTTGCTGTAAAAAATAAGCAAAAATAATGTAGCATGTTAATTTAAATAAAGCTTATGTCTGTAAAAAATTCAGTCCATTTTTTTTTAATTTTATTAGTAAAAACAATACTATTTGCAAATTTAATAAATAAAAAAAATTGAGAATTCAACCAAATTGCACAAAATAATATAATTGAAGTATTTTTTTTGATACATTATTTATGATTATCATTATATTTTTTATTACAATTAACTTTTTTTAAGTGATAACATTTATTGAAAAATCATCAAATCTTTCACAATAAAAAAAATGCCTAAGTGCTATTGAAAGAAACTTTATTCCAATCAAAAGAATAGTAGAAGACTTGGAAGAATTTGAAAATGCAAAGACATTAAGAAAGACATGGAATGAACATGATTTAAACATCTTTTATTGACAATAAATTTGCTTTAATGCATGTTAAACACTTATGATATTTCTTAAGCTGGTTAGTTATTGATTATAAAATGACTTCAATTTATCTTTCATCAAATCTTTTTTACTAAAAAATAAATTTAATTTTTTAAGAAATCCAGTATTCAATATAAAAAATCTTTAGAGAATGTGCTGAATGAGAATTAAGATAATCGAAAATTAACTGTTTACAATAAATGTAAAGTTGTAGTATCTAATTGATTTTTTTTTTGATTAATAATTCATATTTGTTTGGGATGAAAATAATTTTTTTTTATTAGTAAATATTAAATTTATAATTATTTTGCATTTGTTATCACTATAACAATAAATTATACAATTAAACAAACATGCGAGTTATAGTACAAAAAAAAATAATAGATTCAATAATATTGACATTCATCTATTTTGTACTTATACATAAAATTATCGGTACATTGTTCTATCGGAATACTGATGTTGAAATTTAAATATCCGGACCCGGAACTGATTTTTGAGTGATGCTTGGATGGTTCTGCTACTGCAGCCTCAGAGTCTAATCACTACAAAAACAAAATCTTTGTACTACTGCAGCAGCCGCAGAGCTTCATAGTTACAAAAATAAAATACTAAAACAAAGTCAGGTCCTTATACTGCCCGCATTACACCTTATCACATAGTCAACTGTCAAGTATTTAAACTTATTGTGGATCACCGCATTGTGGACGGATGGGAGTAGTTTCATGCAATGCAAGCAATAGCAAAGAGTAAGATAAGCTTTTTTTTTTTTTTATTTACTAAAAACATCACCCTTAAATACACTGCATTACATCTTTCTCCCTCCGTCTCACTGATCTGATTCACGCTTGAAACCATATGAAATACTAATTTGTTAACATCCATATCTATTCGCCACTTAACGATCATAACTTAACCAGAAAAAACCTGGTCTAACGAGAACAACACAGCAAACGATTACAGTTCAATCTAAGGTCCATATATGATCTCGTAATTCGATGACAAGCTACATATTATAAAGAAATTAATTTTTTTTTGTCAAGAACATTTCATCAACGATAATGATAGTAATTGAAAAAGTTATTAAACATTGATTATCCGCTGAGAAAGATCATGCGGATGGGTTCGGTTACGGTAGCGGCTTGATTGACAATGACGATCAACATTTTTTTATTTTCCCACACCAACGTGAATACGCCATGTCAGTATTATATTAACTCATTCTAAAAAAGGATTTTTTCTAATATAGGAAAAAATATAGGCTTCAAAAAAGTTCTTATATAATTTTATTAATCTGATACTTATCATAAAAAATGATCTATGACACGTGATCTCATATTTTTTTTCGCCATTAGGGTACTAGCAATTCATCAGGGTTTTAAAAGTCAGTTTCCAGGTATTCACCCTCACGCACTCAAATAGACCGATGCACTATGGAATGGAACCGCCTAAAATTTTTCATCATCATTTAATCGTTTAACAGTATAATTTGGCCGGCATTAAAATAATTCGTCCCATGACTGCCTGGAACTATGGAACAATTTTTAAACGTCCAATCCCCATGCTGTGCACCCCAATTGCTTCTGGATTTAGACACTGATCGGTATTTCCAGCTATAAGTCGATAACCAATAATAACTGACTGATAACCGACCGTAACTTACCGAACCCTTCCCTAAGTGGGATGTCAAGAGTGCAGACTGTTATCGAAATGGAATTGAAATAACAAGGGATATAAATAAAGTTAAATATTGGTATCAAGGGTAAAAATTGCGTTCAAATTTGTGATAGTATTTGTGATAGTATTTGTGACATATTAGATGTAATTGAAATCAAAACCTATTAGTTTAGTCAGGATTAGAATGTTAGTGGTAGCTTTTAATCTAAAATTTTTGAGTTCATTTACACGTGATCTTAATCTTGCATGGATGTTAAATTATATTTTATAACATATATATTTTATTTAATAACTTCATATATTCATATCGCCGATTATGGAAAAAGATTTAATATCTGTTATTAACTATTTATCACCGGTGTTATTTACAATTTAAAGTAGGCTAGCGTTTGTAAATAATCAATGTCCACAGTTAAATGAATGTATAATTCTGAAGTTGAAGATGATTTGAAAAAAATATTGATCGAAAATAAGTACCAATTAACATGGGATCCTTATGACGAATTTAAAAGTATTGCAGAGGCAGGTAAAGGTAGATTTTCAACTGTATATTATGCCAGATGGATTGATAAAAGGCAGACTTTAGTCAGACCCATTACGCTTAAATTACTTAATGAATCAAATAATTATCTTGGAAGAATTTATAAAAGCGGTAACTTTATTAAATGTTTTTGTTAATTACAATAAATTATTCGTAATTTATAATTTATATTATTTTTATTATTAACAATAAGTTAAAAGCATATTGCGATATCGATCTTAAAGATATGAATTTTTTGGTATATCAAGAGATAAACTTCTAAAAATTACATTCTTGTCATGAAATTTGCTTTTGAAGTTGGTTTGAGCAAATATTTAGAAAGTACGGCACAGATGGATTGGAAAGATAAATTAAATTTGCTTCAATGAATTGCTTCATTTTCTAATAATTCATTCACATGACCTTATTCATCGGGATTTACATAATACTTACATTGCTGATTTAAGGCTTTCAATAACGGTCAATAATTCATTACAAAAAAAATCTGATGGTATTTATGGAATTTTACCTTACATTGCTCCTGAAATTTTGAATAAACAACCATATACTAAAGAGTCTGATATCTATTCATTTGGCATAATAATGTGGAAGATATCTTCTTGAGTATTAGCGTTTCGGATAAGAAGCATGATTTTTAGAAATTCTTCAAAGAGTAAGGGCAATTACAGTCAAAGGAACGACACAATGTTATGATGATCTTAAGAAAAAAAAATGCTGGAATAACAAACCTGATGAACGTCCATCAGCTTCAAAAATTTATGAAATTATTCAAACATAGAGAAATAACGAAGTTTTATTTAAAGAGTTTGATAAATAATAAGAAATATATTAATGCAACTTCTCATAACTCAGCAGTTATACACCCTAGAGCAGTTTACATGAGTCAAAACATCAACTAAGTTTCTAATATTTTAGAAAGTTACAAGCGGAATGCCTAAATAATATTAATGGATCGATTTAGATAATTAGAGGAACAGATTATTGATTAAGCCTGTTGCGCACGCCATCTAAGAATAAAAGATTTTGAACCTTTTAAAGAGAATGCTTGAAGATATATTGCAATACTTTGTAATTTTGTTATATGATTTCTGTTAGAGTTATTGTATCTACCGTAATAATTATTGTTATTATTATTGTTATGGATTTGGCCAGAAGGCGTGGTTTGAAACCTTGAAAGTAGGTTTTAAACCATTAAATCTAATTTGAGGTCAGGTTTTAAACTGAGTCATAAAATGGATATAATATATTTGTCATTCTGCTTATTTTTTTTTTTTTTTTTGCTTGTTTTTACTAAATAGAATTTATATCCATATCCAAAGCAATGGGATATAATTTTTGAACACGAACCGAACTTATTAATAGTGTTTTAAGATGTATATATGTTACGAGTCAAGTTGGTTTTTAGATTGTGTTAACCCGGTCAAATTGATCTAACTTTACTTTGGACAATTATTCATGTGTGAATTTTACCCAGTTTTCCACCTTGCTGACATTGCATTCCGATCCGGAATTTTGTGGAACTTCCTGTATTTTTCATCATTTGAACCAGGACTGATGCTACGCCTGAATTTGGAGAGCAGTACTTCATCGCATAAATTATACAAGATAGATGATTTGGATAACATTATTATACAACAAGCAGGATAATATATGTTCTCTTTATTAGTTTAAGCATCATATTTACACAACTTAGCTTTGAAAGGGTTTATAACATTTACCGAGGTCTCGCGGCTGTTCTCATAAAGTTTTTTTGGCAAGCCAAAAATTTTTCGTTTCCCGAAACCTTTTCGTTTCATACTAAAATTTGCTCAACTCTTCAGAAACCACATTGCTGTCTTCAGAATTTCAGTCCTAGAGTTAGATGATTCATAAGACAAAATCAAGAAACGAGCAAAATTTTTATTCTGTCCCAGAATTTATGAAAATAGCTGTAACCCTCATCTGAGGTCTCAACCCTCATCTGGATCTCAAACTCTCATTACGATAAATCTAGCCTACAGTATTACAGAAAACTATAGCTACGTAAGTATAACAAAATTAGTGCAACATCGGATCACTATGGACCGAGAGCCGAAAATCATTCAGTAAAAGACCAGTTTAAGCAATGATAATCTCTAATATATTAAAATTCATGTCACGCTTTTGAAGTCTCTAACTATATAATTTTATTCTAGTGATTTTACATAGTAGTACGAATTTAATCACTGTTAATTTATGAATGTACTATACGCTGATTTTACGAATGAAATTGATTTAGAATGGATCTGGAATGGGATATTTTAAAATGTGTTTAAAATATCGGTGATTGCAGCGGCTATGATAAAACTTAAACTACCATAGCAGATTAACTTTAGCCATAATACATATTATTTTTAAGTACTTACGATAACTTTAAGGATACTCGCTAACAACACCTTCAATGTAGAGTTGCTATCAAATACCCATTTATCTATTTATCTATCGGATTTCCAGATCTAAATTTATTCGGATATCCATTTTACTATTGTTATCCAGATAATTAGAAATAGATATTCAGATAAATTCAGATATGGATAAATCGATGCCAGATTTATCCGGATTGCAACTCTACTTCAATTTGATAGCTATTGAACGAGATCGTGCAAAAGCACTATTTAAGATAATCCAACATTTTAATTTGTCTGTTCGCCTTCAATATTACAGTGTTAGACAACATGATTGAGTTATTCGTTAATATACCTCTAACGCTAAACCACTTTGAACTGAGTTGGCAAATATATGGGGGTTAGTTAAATTTATTTTTAAAAGGTATATTACATCATTGCTTTTTTATTATTGTCTGATGTACAGTAAGTTTTTCGGAACTAATCTATCCTTGCTTATAAGTATTAAACCCTTAACTTCAAATATTGTCGTAATTAATTTGTGATGATTCACCTATCCACTAGCTTCTGCCGATAATTAATGTACCTATGAGTTCAGATTAATAACGTTAAATCTAAATGCTAGATCAATTCTACAAATTAACCAAATGCGATTCAAAAATGCCGTTCTTGTGGATTGCATAGTGTAGAATTATAGAGTAATGTCGTTCTTAATTGTCTATAAAAGACATCATATTCTTCCAAACCTTAAACTCCAAAATCGGCAAAAATGAAAACTTTTCAAAAGTTCTTTGTATTAGTTGTCTTGTTTATTTTTGCATTTACTATACTCTCGTCCGCTATCCCGACAGAAAAGGGAGAAGCAGAATTGTATGAATTCAATTACTTTTTAGTTTTGATTAAATAATATGTAAATTTTATGTTTGCAACTAATTTTTTTCTATCAAAATTTTTTGCTAAAGACTCCTTCAAGAAAGATCTTGCCCTCCCGTAAGTGTCAATTATTATTATTTTAATATATTAAGATTAACAGAAAACTCAATTCTGATTTTTTTTTTTAGAATCGGGTACAATGTGGAGACAGATGTTGCCCAATTGGTACTATCTGCCTCGCCTCCAGTAATGGTCCTAATTGCGTGCACTAATCATGCACGTAAATTATTTTTTATTATAGTATTATGTCCAGATATAGTGAAATTTTTAGTAATGCAGTTAATATTTGAATGAGAGATCACTTTTAAATATTATTATAATTTATACAACATTTATACAGCAAGCATTTATAACACTATATGAATAATTTACAATAAGGCTTATGCTAATCTAAATAAAGGATGCGATACTTAAAGAAACTAATAAAGTAATCTTAAAAGCAATTGCTTATAATATAAATAATAAAGAAAATTTTAATTTGTATGTGATATATTATAAAAATGGATAATTTATGTGTTTTGATCTGTTGTAAATTTAATCAAAAGTATGAGTACAGACAACGGTTATTTTCGCCTACAGGGGTTCATAAAATTGTCACGACTGAAGTCGATACTGATATTTGGGGATCGCCTTTAAAATATAAGATAGCTGTGCAGCATGTGATGCCACGCAGGACCAGTACGATGACAAATGCAAGTAAAATTCCAAAATATATAAAATAGGTGTACAACGACCATTAGGATATGTTTAGATCTATATAATCTAATCACTACCTGATGATATATACGCGATTGAATTAGTTGCATTCAAATTATCATGACACTAGTGCGATAGGTGGCGCATTCGCGCCACCCATCTTATTTGTTTTTTTTTGTTAAAAACTCAAGCAGTAATTATTGCTGAAAGTATAGCAAGACTTTTAGTCTTAAAAAAGCATGACCAAAGTTTAATTTGTGTATAAAATGAATTTATAGTTATGAAATCATGAACTTGGATTCAAACTATGCCTATAGAGTATTGGAAAGTACCAAGATTGATAACAGAACTGTTAGTGTAAAATAAAATAGTTGACTGGTTGAGGTTAGAATTGATTATAGTTTGAAGACTATCAGTAAGCTAACAAGACTGGAAAATGGAAAAGAGTAAATAGGGATTGATGGCTAAGGATGAAGAAAAAGAAACATATAAAGAATACCAAATAGCTATAGAATAAGTAGCATCAAGAAAATTAGCATAAAGGTTAAGAGTTTTATTAAAATTAATTTAACAGAAAAATTTAATAGAAATATTAGTAAAAATGAAGAAAATGTATTTATTGGCAATAGTGTTAGAGTTAAGGTGGCAGCCTGGGCATAGTGTGGTATTAGATAAAGGAGTAGAATAGAGGTTAAAGAATTGAGACTAAAATGATTATTGTTAGTGTAGCTTCTGACTTTACCAATAATAATTTGATTATTGAGAACAGTAAGTAGTCAAGGTTTGATATTAGAGATAAATAACCAGTAGTGTGATAGAAGTAGTTAGTAAAAGAAAAATTAAAATAGTAATATAGAATATATTGATAGAAGTGACTAGTAATAATGTTTTCAAGAATGGTGAACTATAATAGTATAATTCTTTTTTGAAGTTTATTAAGTCTAGGAGATATATGATGCTAGTTGAGTAAACAGAAGTTATCAAATGTAGTTAGTTGTTTTTTAAGATAGAATATTTGGGATATAAGAATAAAAAAAATTCTAAAGAAATAGTTTCATCATTTGGGATGCATAGAATATTGTAAGTAGAGTTAGTTGAAATAGTCTAACTAATATGTTTAATAAGTTGAATAATTTTTAGGTTGTAGTTAGATAGTTAAAACTATCAATATGTAAATTAGAATATAAAAAAATATTAATAAAAACTAAAAATTATTTTGAAATTATTGGATATGAATGTGAGTAGATGTGGCTAACAGATCAGAATTGTTAAAATGTTTGAGAAAATTAGAGATGTGGTGTTGCAACTGAATATCCTATATAGATATAATAATATAGACTTAAGAATATAAAAGAGTACTAGAAGGTATAATATAATAGAGTTTAGTCTTGAGTTTAGCAAAACTAATGTGATTACTAAAAATTTTATTACAAATATTTTAGTTAATAGCAAGATTGTGAAGACAGTATTCAAGAGAAAGGATAATAACAGTATTAATAATGTAGTTAGCTTGGATATTGGTAATATGTTTAGTTTTAGTAATTTGAATAAGTTAGAATAATTCAGAAAAAAGAAGCTATATTTGTTTAAATTGCCTATTATTTAGAGGAAACTAGTAACCAAAAAATCAAAAGGTTAATCAGAAGAGTATAATAGAAGAGAGTGATTGTTGTAAAAAATAAAAGTGTAGTTGGATATGGAGTTGTTAATATTCAAGATGAAATTAAAAAAATTAACTTGTATATTTGTTATAGCATTTTTTTTTTTGATATTAAGGTAAAGCCTTACTCCTATCTTTATTCATAGTCATTAAATAATAACTACATGGAGTTATTGGATACAAAAAGAAGTTCTATATATGCTATAGCTAAAACCAACACTTGTGATCAGAGCTAACCATTAAACTGCTAATTATAAAACTATAACTCTAAGTAATATAAATGCTACATGCAAGAGTAAGAGCTCAGACATATTTATCTGTAGCTTAAACCTACTAAAGTGACTAAGGCTCACCTAGATTAGTTGAAATTTTCTAAATAATGTTCATTACTCTAGTATACACTAATAAGTTACTCATAGATTTCACTAATTATTTATACTATCAGAAGTTAATTACATCATTATAAAGAAAAGAAACAAAGGTAAGATAAATTAAATAAGAAATAAAGTGTAGTTAAAAAAGTAAAAAATAGTGTTAATTGAATAAGCAAATAGATAAAGAAAGTTAACAGAATTGTAAGAATATAGCTAAGATAAGTGATATAAATTAGATAGGTAAATAAATAAAGAAGAGTTAACAGAAATGTATAAATATTGCTAGAGGAAAAGGCTATTATCAAGTTTATCGATAATTTTAGATATATTGAAAATGTAAATAAAGTCAGTTTCTGATACTGTAGGTATAACAATATTAAGTTTTTTGATAATGTATTGGTTTGCTTGATTGAAGTATAACTTGTTAAGATTTTTTTTAAGTTGAGTAATAGTTGGTTTAGAGATTTGAATGATGTCATAATAGGCAATGATTCTGGCTAGGATTTGTGAATTGCTTGTTTGAGAGAAGATTTTGTTCAATACTTCTTTGAGATTGAAATTAATAATTTTATTATTTGTTGCTGCAGATTTAAAGTAAACTTTAAGATAGCAGTAAAAGAAATAAAATATACATTTAGAATTAGTAGGTGTATTGTTTAGTTGGATAAAGGTTTGTTTGGCAAGTTTATAAAGTTCTTTAAAAGATAAGGATGTGTAGAATGTTGCTAAGATTAAAGCAGAAAGATTTAAAGATGAATATATATATTGTTGAATAAGTATAGTGTCAAAGGATTGTTTAAAATAGTAAGAAGTTAAATTGTAGATCTTATGAGTTGTTTTTGGGTTAAGAATTTTACATTTTTTCAAATTAGTACAGGAGTATATATGGTATATTGCTGTTTTGATAGCATAGTTTGTTCAGTCTTGAATAGATCGAATAGTTGGTAGTTTAGGTTTTTGAAGAATTAGCTTTTTGTATTCGTTATTAGTTGCTGTTGTTATTTAGAATTTGATATAGTTGTAAACTTTTTGTATATTGATGTTACTAAATTGTTTTTTGTAATGTATAAAGAATTTTTGAAACCAGATATCAAATTGTGGTTTGATTAAGTAAAAAGATGAAATATGAAGTTTATATTAAATTCTTGAAGAAAAATATTTATAGTAATGTTAATATAAAATTTAGAGGTATTATGAATTTGTAAAATAGGAGTATTGCTTTTTGAATTGTTTGAAATATGGTTTATATGTATAAAAGTTTTTAAATAGATGGGTTTAAATTGTAAGTCATAAAAAAATTTTTGGTGATCAATAGTTTAATATTTGTTATGTAGGAACAAGTAAAGTCTGGCAAGATTTATAGCAATTTGAAATCATTTTTTAATTGAGTAAGGAGGAATAAAATAGTGTGAATTAAAGAGTTGCTTGTAATTTGTTTTATGAAAAGAGTGTAAATAAATTTGGTAAGCCAGTTTTTTGTTGTATTAAGAAGGATTTTGAAAGGTAATTTTGTTGCTTCAGTAATATTTGGATTTTTGTTTAGAATTGTGTCTATAATAAATTTAGGTTTTTTTTGATTGCTATAGTTTGAATTAATAAGCTGAAATTACTTTTTATAGCCAGTTTATTGATAATTGTAAAATTAATAATTGAAACGGAATAGAAGTCTTTGAGGATTGGTTTTAAGAAATCTAATGTTTGAATTCCAGATATCATAAGTATAGATAAAGAAGAGTTTTCTGAAATAGGATAGTTTTTGAACCAGTCTAAAAGTTAATTTTGTTGGGTTGTAGTTTGTAGATCCATTTTGGGATTATAAGTGATAGTAATAGAGAGATGTTTAAAGTTGTAAATAGCTTGGAATAGAGATATAAAAAAGATTTTTTAAGTAGTTTGTAGTATGAATAGAGTATTTTATAATATAGGTAACAAAAAAGAGCAGGTAAAAAAGATAAGAATTGGGTGAGAAAATTGAGTTTTTTGAAATTAGCAATGAATTTTCCAGAGAGCCAGTAAATTTTCCAGGTTTCTTTGAGGGAATTTGAAGAAATGTTGAGTATTTGGATATTTTTAAGGTTGGTAAAAAGTGAAATTTCTGGGCTACCCCTAAAAATTTTTTAAAATTGACCAATAAAATTTTAGAAAAGAGTTTGAATAGAGGTTTGAAGAAAAATATTAATAATTTAATGAGTTTGGTTCATTAAAGATGAAATTTATGTTGCAATGATCATCTCAGTGAGCTAGATATTTTTAATTAATGAGAGAGAATAAGATTGCTTAGTAAAATTTAATGAAAATTGAGAAAATATGTTTTTTAAGAAAATATTAGTTGGTATGTAATATAATAGATAGAATTTGATAAAATTAGTATAGTTGGAAGCAGAAAGTTTAGAATACTTAGTTTACTTGAAAGTAAAAAAGTTTAATTAAGTATAAATTGAAGAAATTTAAAAAGAATATAGATAAAGATAATTTTATTAAAATATAAAAGTTTGTTATATCGAAAGATTAAGTATTGTTAACCTACAAAAACGATCATAACTCTTGAACTACTGGACAGAATTCGATGAAACCACCACCATTCGAATCAGCTCACTGAGACGGTTCCAATGAGGTATAGATCATCCA
>CAJVQA010001661.1:0-24609 GCA_910591915.1 Cetraspora pellucida
AAATCACTCTGTATTTTGTTAAGTCTTGTGTAGACTTTTGTATAGAATCTGTCAAGTTATAGTCATCATACTATAGTAGAGCAACTTCTGTTATCACCGTGGTTAAAGGAAAAACTACAGATTAACACTATATATAAATGACAGATATGGCACTTCTTAGTAATTTTCATCCTAACAGACATCTACTAATATTAAGATCTTGACTGTTGTCTAATAGTCTATATCTTTTTAAGATTTAAATGAACTTCAATAAGTTAATATCTGCTTATAGAATATGTGAAGATGAGTAAGATACAATAAAATATTAAACAAAATTGATAACAGAAAAAAATAGAAGTTATTGTACTTAAAAAAAAACCTGTCTCTTAAATACAATGTATTGACTACAATCTATTAACTACAAATTAATAACATTATATAATTATATTATTATTATACAAACTCTAATGATATAATTATGTCAATATTATAATAAACTCTTATTAATTACAAATTGGAATTACTAATCGTAATTATTGCATAATTATATAAACCCATCAATAAACTCTAAAAAATACTATTAGCAATATTATACAATTATATAACTACTATCTTATATAGGCTTATTAATAATTGTATAATTATGAGTTCATATTCTGTAATTAATTCAAAGCAAAAATGTTGTTTTGATACTTTCATATATGAATTAAAAATATTGTAAAATACATTGTTTAAATTAATTTAATATTGTTTCAAAATTATTTTTATTAATTTAAAACATATTAAGTAATATGACCATTACTATACATTATAATTAATTAATATAATTAATAATATCGATTATAGTAAAAAAATAAATTATTTTAAACTTTAATTTTAATTTTTTTAGTTATAGTAGTACTTTTTAATAATTATATCTTTATATATAACTCTTATTAGAAATATGAATATATTATAAAGACATAATAACAGTTTAATAACAATATATATTAAAAAAGCTTACTGGCTATTAACAATATAGACAATAAGTGTTTCTTAAACAAGCAGATAAAACATATATAATGCCTACCAAAGAAGATAAATTGTTGCTATATTAATAAAGCAGAATTCAAATGATATTATACTATTGAAAATAATACAAAAGTTAATAGAATGAACAAAGACAGAGCAACCAGAAAAGAGATTAAGCAAAGCAACTATACAATAATAGTAGAACCTACTCTAGAACAAATATATAACAAACCAAAAAACAGTATTAGTTAACAGAAAAAGAAAGAATACAAAAGATTAAACAAAAACTAGTACCAAAAATAATAGTAGAAAATAAAAAACAATACAAAAAAAAAATACAAAACATAATAGTTTAACAAAAAAAAAAGGCAAATTTAAGTTTTAGTAGTGATAGCAGAATAGAATCAAAACAAGTTTGACAAAAACAAAAAGAAATAGAAAAACATAAGTATAGAAACATAGATGTAAATAAAAAAGAACTAAGATTTAATATAGCAATGGAAGAAATATAAAAATATGATAATAGAAAACAAGAAATTAAGAGAGAAATTAATATAGTAGGAGTGCCATTAGAGAAAAGCATGTGAGTACTAAGTAAAAGAAGTTGCAACCAATATAACAGTCTATTTATCAACATACCAACAAATAAAGAACATATTAAGTTTATTAGATAGTATTAAAGAATAATAAATATATTAAAGATGTCAAAGAAGTTTTCAAGAAAAGGAACTTATGAATAAAAGTAGATTTTGACTATGAATATAGCAAAAATGAAGCAATACAAAAAATCAATAAAAAAGAAAATGAGTAATATAAAATCATATCAAAAGAAAAAAAGAAAAACCAAAAAGAAAATTACAAAAAATCTAACAAAGAAGATTAGCAAAAAAGAAGTAATATACTAAGAATAAAAAAAAAGATATAAGAATGGAAGAAAAATAAAACAAAAGTATATGAAGACCAATATAAAACAGATAAGAAGTATAGCATAATGATACAGGATAAAACTATCCTAGAATTCCATATTCATAAGGTAGCCGATAGTTTGTTCACATAATGTTAAAAATTACTATACTCGAAAGAGGCATTGAATTTGGTAAATGTATCTGGTAAGTATTCTTTTTTTACTATCTTGTATGTTCTGTCTTCTTTTTTATACATTTTAAATGCATTACTTATATACTTTTTTTCTATTTGCTAAATGCACTATTTATACTATATACACTATTTATGCTATATATACTATATACACTATATATGCTATATCTTCTATATACACTATATATGCTATATCTTCTATATACACTATATATGCTATATTTACTAATTATACTAAATACTCTATATCTACTAATTATGCTATATATATGCTATATCTATTGATTAATATATATTATTGTTTTATTATACAGTCTAACTTTAATAAAATATCAAAAATTCTATTTTAGATTGTGACAATAAAAAAAAAAGTACAAAGCAATATAAGATCTACTAATATATATAAACAAAAAAGAACTAAAATATATCTGTAAAAAATTTAAGAAATCTTATATAGTAGAAATTAAAAGATTCAAATACAAAACCTTAGCAGTAATGCAGATAGAAAAAAACAAATAAAAGAGATATTCTATAAGTTATACTACTTAATAATAACAAACTACTATGAGCAATAGTAGAAAAAAAAGACTATAAGGCAAGAGAAAGCCAGAAAAAATATGCAACAAAGTTGACAGAACTACTTATAAATGACTTAGAAGTTTTATTTTTATGAAGTTCAAGAAATAAAAAAGTGAAGTCAGTATATATTTCACTAAATAGAAATCAAACTCAAAAGAGAACTACTATAGTTATGTTTATAATCAAAAAAGATATAAAGATAGCTTAGTCAAAACCAGTTATGTTTAATAATTTTTAATTAATTGGATAAATAGAAAGAAAAGTAAAACAAGAAAAAGAGAAAGTCTTATAGAAAAAAAAGAAAGAAGCTGGAACATATTTAGTTAAACTTCAGATTTAGAAGATAACAGAAACAAAGAGAAGAAACAGAAAAATAGAACATATGTAAACAAAGCTAGAAAAGAAAAAGATCTTAAAACTATGAATTGAAGAATGGAAAATAAAGTGATATCTAAAACCAAAAGTTAGAAGATCAAATAAGACATATGTAAGAGAAAAATACATATATAGAAAACATACTGAGCCAAATTTGAGAAAGATTGAAAAAATTAAAAGAGACAAGAGAGATGACAAGTGAGAGCTTAGCCAATCACTCTTGAAAGTGCTTTAGTTGAAGCAATAGAAATAGACAAAAAACTCAAAGAAATTATATAAAGAGAAAAAGAAGTATTCAAAAATAAAATAATGCCTTCTTGTCAAGAAAAAAAAAAGTAAAAAAGAAAAGGAACAAGAAGGATGTATAGAAACAAAATAAATCAACTAAAAGAAAAATAAAATAAAATAAAAAAATATAAAAATAGCATATTATAATATTAATAGATTAAAAACCAAAGGTTAAAAGCTTGAAAATTTGCTAAGCTAAGCAGAAGAGAAAAAAGTTGCAATATTGAGAATTATGAAAACAAATCTTACAGAAAGAAAATAAAAATTTTTAACATACAAGACAACAAAAGATATATTAAATATTGGAACAGTGTAGCAAAATACAAAAAAAAGGATCAAATATAGAAATTCTGATAAATGAATACTAAAAAAAGCATGTAAACACAATTAAGAAGATAAATGAGTGCATAATTGAATTTATATTATATTTTAAACAATTTAAATTAATAGTAATAGAAGTTTATATACCACCAAATGACAAAAAAGTAGGAAAAAGTATTTATCAAAAAATAGTAAAGATTATTATAGAAAAAGAAAAGCAAATACAAGTTATTATTATAGGTAACTTCAACTATACTGTAAACAAAGTATTAGATAGATAAAATCTACAAGCTGTAAGTTTCAAAAGATTATTAATATTTAATTAAATAAGACAATACAATTTTTATAATATATACAGAGAAATGTACCCAACAGAACAAAGATATATATGATTAAATACAGAAATAGCATCAAAAATTGATTATATATAAGTATTAGAAGAACTAGCATTAGGTCTACAAAAGGCAGAAATTGAAAACATAAAGAAAATTACTGAAAGTGATTACAAAATAATAATATCAGAAATATGGATTAAATTCATAATAACAAAGAGCAGCAAAGCAGAAGTCAAAAAAAAAAGCCAATTAAAAAAAATATATTTCTATAATATAACAAAAGATAAAAATTCAAAAAACTATACACAAGAATTATAAAAACAATTAAAAATTAAGAAAATACTAAAGCATATTTAAAAGAAAGAACAAGAAATAAAAAAGAAAATACAAAAAATAAATAACATATATGATTTAATAGAAGAGATGATTATAATAGCAACAAACAAATTTATAGCTAAGAAAAAAATTTACAACACAACAATAAACAAAAGGCTTAGTTAAAAAGACCAATATCAGAAAAGAACTATTATAAAGCTTTAAAGATTAATCAAATATACAAAGACAAAAAGAACAGAAAGTTATAAAAATAAAAAAAGTAAATTAAATAAAAAAATTAAGTTATTAGGCAAGAAAGTAGATGCAAGATTACTAAAAGTCCAAAAACAATAGTTTGATGCTTGAATAGAGAACATAAAGAGTTTTTTTTTTTATTTATATAATATCAAGTAGGAAAATTAATAATATATGGGTATATCAATTGGATATAAATGTATAAATAGAAATTATTCCTAAACTACACTATTGTTGTTATATATTAACAACATTTAGTATGATATTATCCTTTGGTTATCTGTATTAGTTAAATCAACTATTGTAATCATTAACTACAGAAAAATGTAAAAGGAGCCCTTAAGGTTATTTAAATTAATAAAAAAAGTTATATATAGTAAAGTTTTAAGTAAGGGTTTTAAGAATATATTAGTATCAAATATAAAGCTAGTGTTAGAAGAGTTTAGAGATTGTAAAATAGGTAATTGAGTGTTGTTTTTCTTTTTTGTTAAGGCAGTAATTCCTTATGCTAGTTCCCATTCATGTTATTTAGTATTTCAGGTTTGCCAAATAATAGAGTTAAACCAGTTAAGTAAAGAATTAGATAGGTGAATAAAGAAGATATTAGTTAGTTTTTTTAGACTAGGTTTTAGTTGTTTGTATTGATTGAAAGTTATTGTTCCCTGAATAAGTAAGAGTATTGTATTATATATAGTAGAGTTAGAAAGAGAATTTTGTAGGTTTAAAATTTGTATTATTGTATATGATGAGGCTTCTGAGAGGTTTAATGAATTTAATATGTTAGAAATTTGATTGATGAGAATGTTTTGTAGGTTATAATAGTGAAGTGAACATTGTAAAAGATGTGCAGTATTTTTATTTTGGTTGCAAATTGAACAATTTGAGGTTAGGTAAAGGAGAGAGTAGTATGTGTTTAAATTTGACATTGTTGGTAAATTATTAAGAAGTATTTTATTCCTAATAGAATATAGTTTAGGATTTGAGTTTTGGGAGTTGATAATTTCTATAAGAAGTTGGATGTTTATTGTTGGGTGATTTCATAGTAGTTTAAGTTGTAAAAGTTTGTTAAATGTTTGAATAGAAAGTAAGTTTTTACAGAATTTTCGTAATTTGCATGTAATTAATATTTCTTTCCAAGTAAAAAAGGTAGATAGATAGAGGTAGTAATGATTGATTTTTAGTTCCATTTTACAAGCACTCTGTTTAGCTAAAGCATTAACTATATTATGTAATGTGTTGTTTGAGTGTGATTTAACTTTATGAGTAGTGTAGTTAATGTTTTTATATTTGATTAAGTAATTTAGAATATGAATTATATCCCAGTTATTTTGTTTAGTTTGGGAATTTTGGTTATAAGATATTATATTTGTAAGAGTTTGAATGGTAGATAAACTATTGAGATAAATGTGGATTTGGTAGTTAGTAGATAGGATGAGAAATAAAGAAATGAGTGCTACTAGTTCTGCTCATGTAGAGTTAAGTGCATAAGTTATAGAGACATTAAATTTGACCTGTGTATTATTTTTGAGAATCCAGGCAATGCCTGTGGATATGTTATGTGTTTGTGAATTAAGTATGAAGGCATCAGTATAAAAGTGTAAATTAATTGGATCAAGAAGTAGTATTTTTGGATAAAGGTTTATAAATTGGTTTTGATATATAGAGTTTGTTATTATGTTTTGTATTTGGATAATTTCTGGAAAAGGTAATAAAAGAGATGGTAAGAGTTGTGGAGCAGGTTTATATAACTCTGCATAAATATTTTGAAGTACTTAGATTTCTTGATTATTTATATTAAGTTCAAAATATTGTATTTTTTTTTGTTTTGCATTTTAGATTGATCGTTTGGTTGTAGTTTATTTGAAGTATTGTGGATGTAGAAGAGATATGAATTGTGTTGGTCATTAAATTGATAATTTGGTATTTTTGAAAAAGAATTTGGAAGTTGGATATATTTGTTATTTTGCCAATATGCCAATTGGAAGATGAGGTATAAAGTGTCCATGTGTTTTTAGAACTATCAAATTGAGGTGTAATAAGGTTAAGTGTATTTAGAAATAGGTTGATGGATTAAAGTTGAAGATTAGGCCATATTTGTAAGATAGGAGAAGTGGAGATTTGATTTGAGAGTATTTTAAACCAGCTTGAAATAGGACCTCAAGAAGATTTAAGAGTTCTAAGATATATGTTTTTTCAGAGAAGTAAGTAAAGATTATTAGTTATAAGTAATTGTTTAAGAAAGAGAATTTTGTTGTTTTTTAGACTTAAGATTGTTGAGTTATTTGAAGATGTAATGAAGTTGTAAATATTGTTTAGTTGGTTAGTTTGTTTGTGAAATGTTAATTGATTTAAGTAAATATTATTAATAAAAATATTATTTTTATATAAGTAATAGAGTTGGGATATTATAGTAAAATTAATAGTTTTCTTATGATTTTTTAGGATTGTATTTTGAGTTAGAGATGGTTTCCATATTTTTGAAAGCCATTCTTTAATATGATGTATAGAGATTTGATTCAAGAGTATATTATTATTAAAGCATCTTTCTATGTTACTACTACAAGTTTGTAATATGAGTTTGTTGAATGTTGAAATATTGAGTAATTGTGGATTAGTGAGAATGTCATTATTTGTATTAATAGATAAATGAAGCATGTGTTTGGTACATTTTGTTAGAAGGCTAGATAGTTGTTAGAGTTTGTTTTGTGAAAAAGAACATATTTGAAGTAGATATTCTATTGATGATGATAAAACAGTATTGAGTAGGTGGGATATTTGTATAGAAAGAAGTTTTTTGTATTGGATAATATGAATAAATTGAGAGGTTTTGTCAAAAATTTTATCAAGTATTGGTTTAGTTGATCCTTTTCTATCTAGAAAAATTCCTAAATATCTGATTATTTCATTGGATTTCCTAGGTATAATTGGTTAGTTATTGAAGGTGAAAGGTATTGTATCTGATACTGTGTTAGATAATATTTTTTTGTTGGATGTAATATGAATAAGGTCTGATTTGGATAGGTTTACTTGAATATTATTTAGTTGATAAAGTTCGAATATGTTATTTAAAATATCTTGAAAATTGTGTCAAGGGGAGATTGTGAAGAGATTTTGAGAAGTTTTGAGTTGTTTTTTGAATTTATGTAGATAAGAATAAGATCGGAATAAATTTTTCAGAGTAATGGTAAATAAGTTTTTCCTTGTTCAATACCAAAATATGGTGTAATTGGATTGGTAAGACCGTAGGCTGTAATTGCTCTAGTCTTTCTGTCTTGGTAGAGAAATTTGATGAAATTTAGACCTAATTTAGAAATGCCAATATGTTTACAAGCATCTAATTATCATTTGATGTTGATTTTGTTAAAAGCCTTGAATATATCTTGAAAAAGTATCCAGGCTTCTTTATGATTAGTTTTGTAATATTCAATTGTATTTAGTAATATTTGTATAGAAATGTGGGTAGAGCGGTTTTTAATTGCTGCAAAATTTAAATCACTTAGTAGATGATGTTGGTTTATGATTTGGTCAAGGTATGTTGTAAAGATTTTAGTAAGGCATTTTTTAATAGGTTCAATGAGTGAGATAGGTCTAACTTGATCTAATGTGAAGTTCCATAAGGATTTTTTTAAGATTAAAAATATGTTGGAAGTTTTCCATATTGTTGGTATTTTTTGTAGTCAGAGGCATTTTGTTAAAAAAAAATGAATAATGTTTTGGGCTTTAGAGTTTAAGTATTTTAGATGTTCATAATTAGTTTCAGATGGACCAGCAGCTTTTTGGTTTGGAAGATCAGTATGATTTGGTTCCATTCTTCTGAAGTAATTTTTGAGAATAGGTTAACAAAGAGAGGTTCATGTTCTGGATGAGGTTTATAAAGTTCATAGAATTTTGAGTTTTCTTGAATTGGACTATATGGTAGTTTTTTAAAATAATCTTTAAAATGGGATTGTAGAGTTTGTTTTATTTCAGTTGGTTGGGTAGTGAGTGTGTTGTTAGATAAAAGACAGTTTAAATTAATACTTTTATTGTGTTTTTCTAAAACATTTCAGAAGAATATTTTAGGATTTTAGTAAAAGTTGTTGTTTCTTTTTTCTAGTTTGTTTTGAAATTTCTTGAAAGTGTTTTTTTGTTTTTTTTTTTATAAATTTTAGTTTTTAGGATTTTAATTTCAATAGTAAAGAAGGTAGGAGGGATGGTAGAGTCAGAATTGTAGTTTGTTAATGTTAGATGTGAGAGTGGAAGTAGAGTGTTTTGTGTATATTTATTTATATATAAGTTGTAAGTTTTTATAAAGTTAGGATTGTTAAGATTTTTTTTAAGTAGAATTGCTTGTTTAAGTTGTTATAGAGTGGTGAAAGAGAAGGTAATTGCTGTTAGTATAATATAGATTTAATTTAATTTTTTTAAATGGCATGTGTTTTTGAGCTACTTTAATTAGAATTTTATTAATTTGATTTCATAAATTATTAAGTTCAGAGCTGTGATTTATATTGGTAATAGATATAAGAAGTGGTTTAAGGTTTTGTTCGATATAGTTTTGGCAGTTTTCAATTTGTTCTTTTTTAATAAGTTTCCATTGATAAATAGTTCTTGTTTGGTGAAATTGTGTATTAATTTTAGGTATGTCAAATGTAAGTTCTAGTGATATTATTGAGTGATCAGTTAAGGTAAATGGGTTAGGTAGGATATTGGCATAGTCTAAGAGTATAATATGAACATTAGTTTATATTTGATCAATTCTACTATGGCTGTTATTGTGTATATAAGAGAATGTGAGAGTTAATCAAAAAAAGAGTCTATAGATGTTGTAAAATTAAAGAGATTTAAGAAGTTTTAGAAGTAAGTGTTTAGATATGTTTAAGTTTTTTTGTAGTAGTTTATCTAATTTGGGATTAGGAACTCCATTTAAGTTTCCCATTAGAATTATTTTGTAATTAGTTTTATTAAGAATGTGAGTAAGATATAGAAGAATATCTTTTCTGAGTTGTTTCTTTTCTTGAGTTGGAAAGTAAAGTTGGATTAGTTTGATATGAAGATTTTTAAGAAAAATGTCAACTTCTAAAAGAAAATTTTTATAAGTTTGAATTTTTCTAATGTGTTTAGCAAGTGATTTGTGAATTAATATTCCTACACCATCCTGACAAGCATTGCTAGGTGTTCAGAAACATTTATAATTTATAAGTTTTTGTAAGAGGGTTGAAAATTTTGCCTCTTTGTTAGATAGATGTGTTTCAGAAATTCCAAAGATGTCTATTTGGTTTTCTAAAATATAATCAATTAAACTTAATTGTTTAAAGTTGTCTAGAAGGTCATTAACATTAAGTGAATGTATTTTAATTGATTTTATTGTATTGGAGTTATTTAAAGATAGAATGTTGTTATTTGTATATGTTATAGGAGTAGATAGTTTAGAGGCAGAAGATGTAGTAATTAAGAGAAGATTTTGACATTCTGAAAGTGATGGTATGTTGAATTTTGTTAAAGAAAAGTTAGTTTTGAGTATGATATTTTGATAGTTTAAAAGATTTCTGAAGGGAATAAGTGTAGAATTAGATAAAGAGTTGATTTCTTAAGAAAGGTAAATGTAAGCTTTATGTGAGTTATTATTAGATGTTTTGACAGAAATTTTTATATATTGTTCTGAGTAGTATTCTGGGTATTCATTTTGAATAAATTTTAAAAAAGAGCCAATTGATTGTGGTGAGAGTAGAAGTTGTAAGTTGTAAAATGCAAGAAATTTATTAAAACAAGTAGAGAGATTGTATAGTTTAAGTAAATTAGAGGTTTTAATATAAGCTTTTTCTTTAATAGTATTGGTTGTTGGTGAGTCTATAATATCATTGTAGTCTTCTGTTAATAATTCATCATCATCGATTATAGTGCTTGATTTTGTTAATGTATTGATAAAGATATTTAGTATGTGGAAGTTTTTTGGAGAAGTTAGGTATGAGTTCAATAAAAAGAATTCTTAGAAGAATGTAATGGATTGTTATCTGAGAAGTTAGATTTTCCTCTATAGATGCGCTCACTGTATACTTGGTTTTCACAGTTGTGGAGAATACCATAGCCTGCCCTGTACATTGAGTCTGATCATTATTAGCTTGGTCCTTTGCATAAATAGGCTTTTCTGATCATCTACTTATATCATTCTCTTTCAAAAATGGCACATTTTTAGTAAAGAACATCATTATTTTAAAAATGGCAGCTGTTTTTATGTTATCTATAGAAGGATTTATTGAAAAAGTGAACTATAGATAGTGGTTAAAGACATGAAAAAGGTATCATTCTGAATTGAAGAAATTTTAATATCATAGTATTTAATGATAAATTTTTCTGTTTCTAGAAGATATTTTAGATCATAGTCAAGTTGGATTTGAGAGATAAAGAATTTTGGTTGACTTTGAGTATGAAAATAGAGAATTATACATGCTAGAATATGTGGGTTAATAGTAGGTATAATAGTTTTTTCTAAAGTTTTGTTTAGTTTGAGATCTGAAATACTGTCATTTTTAGCTGCAGTATTTAGATAAGCTTTAAGATAAGAATAGAGATAGAAAGCAGTTCATTTGGAATTGGTTTCTGAATTGTTAATTTCAGCAAACTTTTGGTCTGCTTTAATTACAAGTTCATTAAGTGTATGAAGTAGTATAGTTTTTTTAAAGATTGCTGTATATTGTTGGTTAGGTTGAAAGATTGTATAGTCTGAAATAAATGGTGTGGTTTTGGAAGTTGTGTTGTCTTCTAGAGGTGCTGGGAATGTTTTAAAGGATTTGTCAAAGTAATGAGTTGTTATGTTTTTGAAAATGTAATCTGTGCTATTAGGTAGAAGTTTGCAGTCTTTGTCTTTGCATGTGTAAACATGAAAGAGTGCAGCTTTGGTAGTTAGAAAGGAATGCTCTTGAAGAGAGGTAGGTTCTGTAATTTGAAAGTCTAAAGGTAGGAGTTTTTTGCATTTCTCAGTGAGTGTGGTTGTAATTTGGTATTTAATATAGTTTCTAACTTTATCTTTATTAATTTCAGAAAACTGTTTTTGGTAAGCTTTAAAGAAGTCTGCATACTATGTATTGAAGTTTTGGATATAAGGTTTGAGTGATAGAATTTGAAAAGTGTTAGTAAATTTGGTTTTAGAAATGTTAAGAGTAACAGTGATAGTAAAGTGATTGTTGTTGTAAATATTGAATAAGGGTTTTGGATCATCATATTCAAAGTTATATTATATTGATAATCTAAGAGGATAAAGCTCTAGTTTCTCAATAAATTTTTGGTAGTGAATTGTTTGATATTTGTTATGAAGAAATAAGTATAGTCGAGCAAAATTAATTGCTAGTTTGTAACAATCAGAAATTGGATGAGGTGTGATTGAATAATAAGAACAGAAGATGTATAGGTAGTTAAGTTTGGTAAAAGGGAGTTCAGTAAATTTAGTAAATAGATTTTTAAGTGTAAGATATAAGCATATTGTGGAATATTAAGTTGAGGTGAAAGTAATAGGTTAGATTGATGAAAGAAGTTTGTAAAGAATTCTGGTTTTTCAGTAGTCATTGTTTTAAGTAAATAGTTAAAGCTTTGTTTTTGAGGGGGTTTTTGGTTTGTAGTTGGTTGAGTATTATTTGAAAAAGAGGGAATTGGTTGGCCAGAAGTAAATTTATGAAGGTGAATTTTTGAGAAATTGAAAAGTTGTTGAGTAAGCAATATATTAAGTTTTGTATTTGGTTCCATGTTTTCAATAATTGGATGGTTAAGAAACTAGTGCAGGTCATTAGAAATATCTCTGGGTTGGTTAGTTGTGTTTTTTTGTTATTGATTTTGTTTTGTTTGTTTAGAATTTTGTTTCTTTTCTTTTCCTCGAGAACAAGTTTTTGAAGAAAATTGATTTTTTTTTCTTTGGTGAGTTTATAGAAATAGAAAAGATGAAAAATAGATTATTGTTCTTTGGTGAATTCTTGAGTTTGAGGAAGAGGTTTGAGTTTGATATATTGAAGACTATGAACAGTCTCAGTGGAATAGGAGACTTTTAAAAATTACAGCTGTAGAGTAGTCTAGTGCGTGACATGTTTCTTGAATAAGAATGCATAGGATATTTTTTTTTTATATAAAGGGCATGTATGATAATGTTGAGAGTGTGAAACAATTGCCACAGGTGATGGGTCTGTATGAAATAAGGATGGTAAAATTTAAGAGGTAGATAGAAGACTTTGTTGTTGTTGTTTAGTAATAGATGAATTAGATAGTTTGTCAATAATATTGTTGAAGCGATTTTTAGAAATTACTGTAGTTGGAGAAATATCCATTGCACTTGGGCTAGAAGATTGATGAAGAGTTGTAGTATATGTAATTTTGTAGTGTTTGGAGGTGAAGTTGGTATGGTATTTGTTACATAGACAAGTAGATAATATAGGTTGGATTAGCATTTTAAAGTAGTATTGTTGCTTATTAAGTTCGCATTTTGTAGGGTTAACATCTTTAAATAAAATGTGTAAAGTAAGTAGATTAGTTTTTTTGGTATCAATTCCAAAGTGATCAGGGTATTTATTATAATAATAGTTTAAATCATATGAATTAGGTTCATTAGTAATTAAGGTAGGCATTTTGGCTTGATGTTATTTTGATATTATTAAAGAGAATGATGACAGCTTCAAAAGTAATTTTTTGTTCATGTAATGTTGTACACTTTGTATTACTTTTGTGACTAGTGTGGCTGTGGCTGGTGTGGCTTGTGGTACAATGTGGGGCTTGTGTAACTTCTGCTAAATTAGAATAAAATATACACAAGATTGTGTAATTTTAGAATAAGTTCAAATTTGTAATTATTTCTTTTTGTATTAATTAATTAAGAACTAAAAAGGAAATAGTTATAAAATGATAGTAAGTTGAATGAACCACTAAAAAATGGTGTTATAAAATGTGTTTGAGGTCCAGATTTGGAGGGGATAAAGAGAAAAAAACAAATTTTTAGAAAATTTTAAGAAAATTAGTCATTTGGAGTTTTTTGCTTATAAAATAACTAATATTTTTTCATTTTTGATGAAACTTATATTAAAATGAAGCCAGAGGTGAGCTGGATAACATTGTCTTAGAGCACAAGACAAGTTTTCTAGGCTGAAATTGAGTATAAGTGATTTTAAAGTGTTTTGACAAATAGTTATTTAATTTATTTAATATTTAAGCTAGTGATATAAAATTTTGTATATATATATAAAATATAATAAAGAACAAATTTATTTGGTTTAAAAGATATATTTAATTATAAATTGTTAAAGAAAATTAAATTTTCTTTAGCAGAATTTTGATACAAGTGATTGTTGGAAAGAGTTAGCAATTTGTGTTTCAACATAAAGAGTTAACAAAGAATTCTTCAAGAAAAAAGAAGAATAAATAAGAACAAAAACAAAGAAGATAAATAAAAAAAAATAAAAATAAAAGATATAAAATAATCAAGACTAATCAAGAACTAATAATAGCAGTCTTTTAAACAAACCATACAAGAAAATAATACTTAACAGATTAATTAAGTAGACAGAAGAAAAAATAAAACTAATAACAAAACCAAAACTAATTAAAGAAACCACAACAGAACATTATAAGAAACAATTTAGTAAAAGAAATACTAAATTAGAAGAGATATCTAAAAGTTAAAAAGAAATCTATAAACTATAGAATAATATTAAAGAAGAATAGTATAGTGAATTGAAAAGAAAATTAAAAAAAAATAATTAAAAAACTCAAAATAGGAATAGCTCTGAAAATATTAGAAATAAACTATACTTTAATTAAAAAAACAGAAATAAAAATGCAAAAGATGTTCAGAGCCTATGCAAATCTATGTTTAGAAATAGAAGAAATACAAATAAAGTAAAAAATGATACAAGTATATCTGATACCAAAAGATATAAAATAGGAATATAGTTTAAACAATATTTGGCTAATAGCATTAATTGAAACTTTTTAGAAAGGTTGTAATAAAGAAGATAACAAGAAAGTTTAGTAAATATTTGTTGAGAAAGAAATACTTAAAAAACTAAACTATGCAGACCTTTTAGAAAACTTTACAGAACAACTAGTACATGTTCTAAATATAATAATAAAAGAGACAAAAAAAAAGAATAAAAAATTATGAATATTTTTGCAGCATATGAAAAAAACATTTGACTCAGTTTCACTCAAAAACTTGAACTAGTTCTGCAGAAAATCAAAATATCTAAGAGGACAATCATATACATTTTAAATCTTTTTCATAAAAGACAGCTTAAAATTATTACAGTCTATAATCTAATAGAAGAAATAATAGTAAAAGATGAAATAGATTAAGGTAAAGTAACATTATTACTAATATAGTGCCTCTTTTATTAGAAAAAATACAGAAAGACAAAAGGTTAGGTTATATAGTAGAACAAAAATAAAAAAAAGAAATATATTGCAATAATATTACAAGCTATTGCCAAGCAGCAATTGTATATACAAATGATACAATATAAATTACAAGCAACAAAGAACAGTAATTAGAAATATTAAAAATAACAGACAAATTTTTTTTTTTAATTTTCTACTGTATGGTTGCTGGTAGGCTGCAGCTAGTGGCTGTTTTATTAGTTTGAATTTTTTCAAGTTTACAGAACCTTCTATTAGAACCCCACCTATATTTTACATTAATATTTTTATTTATATACATTTCATGACACTATTTATATATTGATTTTGTGTTCCTATTATTCTGGAATTTTATCAGGATTATTTCTAATCAGAAATTCATTTGTTCTATTATTATCCTTAGCCCCCTAATCATTATGACCTTCTTATATTAGGTTTATCCCTATTTAAAAATCTGAGTACCGAAGATCTTCCTATTTTTATAGTGTGCCATTAGATGTGATTAATCAAAAATCATAATCCTAACTCAGTTTTTGTTCTCAATTGAACTTGAATTGGCAACTTTGCGATTAGTGACCTGAAAGTGTAACTACTTTGCTATCAACCTGCAGGTCTTCAGATAATTTTTTTAAAATGAATGATATAAAATAAACAGATTTAAGTCAAAACTAATAATAATAAATAAAAAAATCAAAAAAAAATCAAAAATAACATTTGGAGGTAGTAATATAATAAAATACCAATAAACAAGAAGTTTATTTTTTAGAAATCTGACTAAACAACAAAATGTAAAAAGGTTTAGTAAAAAAAAAAGCAAAAGAAATAATAAGTCAAACAATAAAAGACTTTAAGTACAAAAAAATAATAATAAGTTAGACAGCATATATAAACAATATGGTAATAATACCAAAGTTGAGCTATATATTACAATTAACAAAAATATTAAAAAAAAGAATAAACAAAATATACTAACTAATAATATATCTGGCAAAATAAAAAAGCAACTTACTAAGAACATTAGAAAATTGTATAATAAAATATAAAAATCTTAGCAGCTGCCAAACATTGTAACAAAAGTTAATATTGAAACAAGTAGGAGGTTTGTTTACAAAATTAAATAGTAAAAATAAATTAGAACAGTTAACAAAACTAAAAATAATATAAGACTACAAAGGACAGAGTTGACAGAAAACATATAAAAATTAGAAAAGTTACCAAAAGATAGATCATGTTGAAAGAACAATTTAGCTTGTTTAACAATAGTTAAAGCAAGAAAGCTGAAAATAAATATAAGTACAGAAAGTGAGTTATGAACAATAAATAGCTATAGTCATAAAATAGTTAAATTACTAGAAGCAAAACTTTAGAAAAAAAGCAGAACTAAAATAAATAAAACAAGCTTAATATATTTAAACTAGTTACTCAATATAAAAGGTGAAAGGCTAATAATATAGCAATAATTTAAAAGTTATTAGAAATAATCAAGTAAAGATAAAAAAGCAAAATAGTTCCAAATAATAGAAGCAAAGTACTTAATAGACTAACAAGCAAAAAGGTTAAATAAGTCTTTAAGACAAACAGACATAATATGCAAATAATAAAGATTAAGTAAAAATGTCTATCAAAAAATAGAAAAAAAAAGAATAGATATTATATAATAAAAAAGACAACTGACAACTAGAAAAAATAATTAGAAAAAAAAATTACTAATAGAACATTAGTAGATGCAAGTATAAAAAATGATTTAGCAACTAAAATCAACAAATTCAACAGATATATAAATAAAGAAAAAACATTAAAAAACAACTGTTAATATTGAATAACAAAATAAATATGATTTCAAACATACTAATAGTAAAAAGCAACAATATAATCAAAACAGTAATAGACTAATTAACAGAATATACAAAAACAAAAGTTTGGTAAAAAATAAATAAAAACTAACAGAACTTAGAATGCTAGAAGATCTAAAAATAGTTAGTTAAAAGAAAAAGCTAAAAGAAAACATTATTCAAAAAATAATAGAAATTTTGAAGAGAAATGTATTAAGAAATAAGAATAAATATATGATGTTACTAATAGTGCAGCAAATAAACAGAATAAAAAAAAAATAAAAAATAAAAGCATAGATATAGAATAGATGCAAACAAGTGAAGCATAAAATTAGTTAAAAAAAGAAATAGCATTAGAGTTAAAAGATAGCCAACATTAACTACAGCTAAGTTAATAGCAATATAGGTAGCAATTCTGACAATACCAAAAAAGAAAAAACTAGAAATATTTACAGACAATAATGCTGTAATTAGGAATATTAGTAGAGGTTTAGAGTATATAAATAGAAGTAAAATTCTTAAGAAGAAAAATGCTTTGTAGATAGTAAAGATAATTGACTTAATAAGAACAAAAAACATATAAATAGAGTGATTTAAAGTAAAAAGTTATAGAAAAAAACAAATAGAATAATAAAGCTAACAGCCTTGTGAAAAAAGAAACATTAAGTAAAAAAATAATATATATAGAAGAAGTCAGTTACAAAAAGATAGAGTACTGCCTAGAGTAGAAAAACAAATGAATAGACATGTCAGCAAGACTTTTATATAAGCTAGTAACAAATGCCAAGCTAGGTGCAGCATAAAAAAAAACAACCAAAATCAAGAATTTAGAACCATTAACAGAAGTAATAATTTATAATTGAGCATACTTTTAGAAAAGGCTGAAGTCAACCAAAGAAGTACATTGCATAACAAGAAGAAGCAGCATAAAAAGAAGTACTTTTCTAAAATATATATTGGACAAACTTTTAATATTAGAAGAACTTAACAGAAGAAGGCCAAATATAAATACAACTGCAAAATGCCAAATATGTTAAGACAAAGTCAAAGAAACATAAGAACATCTGGCATTATGCAAGGAACAAGCAAGTTTGTGAAAAAAAATTAAAAGTATCTATTGTAATAAAATAAAAAGAATTAAAAGAAGAAAAAAAAGATAAAGTTCTATCTTATATATTATATATAGCACTTTTTGAAAAAACAGAAACAGAAAAAATAGAAATAAAAAAGCACTAATCAAGGGTCTAATTCTAAAACTGACTCAAGACAGATTAGCATAACTTCTAAATACAAAAACAAAACAATGATTTATAAATATATTAGCAGAAACAGCTTAGAACATCTTTTATATACAAGTTTAAGAATATGATGTAAAAAAATCAATATATAGAAAAGAAGAATAAGAATAATTAGCAAAACAAAAAAAAGAACCCAGAAGAAGAAAAAGAGTTCAAGCAAAAAGAAAAAGACTAGTCAGCAAGAAATAAAAGAAAAAAAAGACAGCAAAAGAGAAGAAAAAGTAAATCAAAAAAAAATAAAAGAACAATTTTGGAGCTTGTTGCAAAAGGAAAAAAACTCTTTCATTATAGACTTTAAGCTTTTTATTTCTGCTTAAAATAATACAGCAGGCTGTACTTAGATGCTATTAGAATGGCTAGATAATGCTAGGCTTAGTTGTTAAATATATCTATATAATTGTAATAGTAATTTCAAGAATCTTAATAAAGTACTAGCATAACTGCTTAAGTTAAAAAAAAATAAAAAATAAAAAAAATAATTATATCTTAAGATAAACCATCTCTAAAAAAAATTTACAAGCATTTTAAAAAGATTAAAGATGATAATCAGTATAATTATTTATTAAAAATATAATTATTGTAAAAGTAATATTATAAACTTAATTAATTAATTAAAAAATTATTTATTTTTTTTTAAGTTAAAGTCCTTATCTTTGAGAGTTAATGTTTTTATTCAAGTTTTTTTGGATATATATCTATATATAAGAGGTTATAACTAGTCACATATGCACTTTTAGTATTTAATTTAAGTAGTCTGCCTATATATTACAATACAAATTCTATACTAGATACTATATCTATAAGCTAACTATAGGTCTTGCCCATTTGGACCCTTTGCATATACAATTCCAATTTATATAATAGTCTTATCTTTAAAATTACACTCATTTAAATTACTTAATACAAACAAATTTCTTAGGATTACTTTATTTTTAATAGAGAATTTATTATAACCTTTCATGTTCTATATACAGCTAACCTAGTTTTATACAATTTGCTAAAGTTTTTTAACACTTGCAGACACAAAGGTTATCTGTTTAACTACTATATTATTATTTTTACTTTTGTAAAGTTCACTAAAACTCCAGTATCTATTATTGTAATATCTTCTTTATTATCTTTTACTAACTACTACTTAAGACTACAGGACTTTTCAAACTTCTAATCTAAATAGTTCAGTATATTATATATATTGTTATTTAGTAAATCAGTAAATCTGTTACTAAACTAATCCAACTCTCATATAACCTATAGCAGCTTAGTTAAAATAGGCATGTTAGATTTGGCTAGATGGTTTATTTATAGATAAGTACTATTCTTCTCTTCTAAGTTCTTCTTTTAACCTATTCTTCTATTAACTTTTGTCTTCTCTTGTCTGCTCTTGTATGTTTTTTTTTGAGGTTACATTACATTAAATTAAGTTTGAGTTCTTTTTTTGCATTAATAGCTTGGTTATATAACTTACAACAAATAAGCAAAATACAGTTTAGTGGGTTACAAATAAGCAATGATAGAGATAATAAAAGAATTTAATGATAGTTTATTAGTTGGTATTGGATAGTACTTTTACTTTTACTATATATTGGATACTTAGTTTTTGTATTGCAAAATGTATTTACTTTTGAGAGTATCATTTTTATATCTTTTTTACCTAGACAGAAGCCTTTTATTTATAATAAAAGTATTGTTTAACTTTAGGCTAATTTTCTTTATATTATCTATTTACATTATATAATCATTAAAATCTTAATTTCTTTTATTATAACAAAGAAACAAATATTCTATATGCTGTTTATCTACTTGAAATAATGGCAGTAATAAATTTAACAAAAGTAATAAAAGTAAGAAAAGTAAGATAAATCTTACTTTTTATATAACTAATTACTCAAATAAAGAGCAAAACCTAATTTTGATGATCAGTTATATATGACTATAATAATATATAACTGATTTTAAAGCTCACAATAAGTATTTTTTTTTTTGTTGATTTTGGTAGCCTAATTAATTATGCTTTTCTATACATCTTATTATTTGGTTTATTTACTTATTTCTTTAAAAATATTTTATTGGCTTTTATTGATCTAATTATACTATTAAAAGTATATATTATTATTTTATTTAAGAATTTTTAAATGGGCTTTTAACTTTTTAGTTTCTTAGTTTATTGCACTTAGTAGTCTTATTATAAGTTTGTATTAAAGTCTAATATGTTACTAGTTATTAATATTTCTCTATATATATGTAATATTACATTTCATATAAATGTTCTAAGCTCTTATTCGAGATGATACAACTTAAGATTACAAATATACCAATCCAACTAATTATTAAGAGACAGTTTGCTATAACATAGATATAATTTTCAAATTTTATCATAATTAGTATTTAAATACTAGATTTGTTACTTGGAAGATAACAATCTAACTACTATACTATAATCACAATTTTTGTTAAAAAAAATAGTTATTAAAATGTCAAAAATTTTTAAAACATATAAAAAATTTATTATACTCAAAAATACAAGAAAATATTTTAGATTTAAACTTAAAAGAAGAGAAGTTATTTAATTATAATGATGCAAATAAAGCATTATTAACATTTTTTTATTTAGTCAGAATTGTTTTTACAATAATTAAAAATCCTTTATGAATAAAATTTTTAAATATTATACAACAAACTTATGCTAACTCAAATCTTTAAAATTTGATAAATACTTTATTAGATAAGAAGTAATAGAATAGACAACAAGTTTTAGATATAATGTTAAAAAATACATTAAGATCTGTGGTTGATAGTGCAGTGGTTAGTGCTTTTGGGTCTCAATTGCAAAGTCATGAGTTCGAGTTCAGAGGGCAACAAAAACTCTGTCAGGACCATGATTGAAAAAGATATGCAGAGGATTTCTACTTAAAAAAAAAAGCAAGAACAAGATTTATATGAAAAGAATGCAGTGACCAGCATAGCCACAGAGTTGGAAACAACTAGATAAGGCATAATCTATCAACAAATAATATTAACATTGAGAGAGCCTGATTTAAGAATATGTAGAATTAAGAATATCGAAAATATATGGATGATCCACTGATGGGTCATGTGAAGTTAGGGAACTGCAGACCGAAAGTGATGGTAAGTCCTACATTGTAGAACCAGGGACCTGGGATGTCATATAGCAGACTTAATGAAGCATGAGTTATCTCAGTTCAGTGATATATAGGGCTACATGCTGTCTGATGATCTTCGCAGAATGATAACTCTGGCCTTTAAGAGATGTAACAGATTTTAAAGGTGTCTAAGGATCTTTAGGATAGCAAAGAGAAGTAAAAATAAAAAAAAAAAATACATTAAATATTATATTGGTATTAGATGGATAATTAAATATTCAGCAAGAATCAGTTTGAAATTTTATACTTTGTTTTTTCAAGTCTATATTCTATAATTCCAAGTATATAGGTTCAAATTTATATACATTTAAATATATTTATTATAAAATTAATTCTGTTTTAAAAGACATTAGACCATCTAAATTTGCAAGTGTTATTACTAATAATTGTAATATAATACTAGCTGTTTAAAGATAATAAATTAAAATTATTCTAACTTAATTTGCCTAGAATATAATGTTTATATTGTAAATCCTCTAATTAAAAATATTTTTAAATTTGCATATACAGTATAGATAACTTAATAACATAAGCAAAATAAATCATTCTTTTTTTTATTCATATTATAAATAGAAAATAATTTTACTAAGTTAATTAAATGTGACTAATTTGATTTAACCAATTGATACATGTTAAAAATCTTGTTTAGCTACAATTAAATCTCTTTTAAGAAACAAATTAGAGTTTCAAATTATAGTTGTACAATCTAAAATTATTAAAATAAATTAATCATGATTATAAGGAACAACTTTTAGACAATTCATTATAGAAAAATTTATATAGACTAGCTTTTTTCTTAAAACTATTTGTTAGACTAATTTCTATATTTAAATCAGATACACTTTATTTTCTCATGTATATTATGAATAACAAAAACTTTGGAAATCAGTTACTGCTCAAAACTTAAATTCAGATTTTAATTTACATATTGAAACTTTAATTGATAACTGATTTGAATTTATTATTTATCTAGTAATAGCAATTACAATTTTCTAATTCTAAATAATATATATATATATAAATGTTTATATAATTCTTATAACTACTAAACTAATATAAAATTTATATTTTAGTTTTTGTGACAAATTATTAAAGTCAAATAATCTTAAATTAATTATTGTATAAAAATTACTATAAATATATATGCTTTATTAATTATTATAAATAATTTTATTTAATACCTATTTTTATCTTATACTAATAGATTTTTAAAGTAATTCAAAAATATATTACTAAAACTAATAAGTTCTTAAAAGTTTTTTTTAAACTTTCATTATATATTCAATTTTAATTAGTTGGTAAAAATCAAACTTTACAAACAAATTCCTTATAGTAGTTAAACTTGCATGTCAAGTTCTTTCAATTTTAATCTTTTCAACAACTGCTGAATACAACTAACCTAATTTTAAATTCATTTATAGTTAGAACCATATATGATCAAGTTAAAAAACTCATAACTATCTATCAAAATTAAAGAATTCAAAAAGAAATTAACAATAATCAATAGTTTGAAGATGAATAAATATTTAATAAAGCATAAAATATATACATAGCAAATAAATTTTTATTAAAAAAAATTTTTATGTAATAAATATATACTATTTTGCAAATAAAAATAAATTGATTTAATACTATAATAAATTTCATATTTGAAGTTTCTTTGCATTTAATAAATAATTTGATTTTTAAATAACTATTTAAAATTTTTTTTTAAAAAAATGCAATTGTCTCACTGAATTAACCAATAATATACTTAGTTTTAAATCAAACCATCAACCGCACAATCACCAATGTTTTAAAACATGTTTTAAAACAACTTAAAAAACATTAAAAAATATTAAAAAACATTTTTTTGTCATTTCTACTCTTGTATCAAGTAGCTAATTCTTTAAAAAAAAGTTATTATAACATGGACATTAATAAACCAATTTGACATCATTTTAAAAAACTTGGATCAGACCCAGGTTATAAACAAAGATGTGCTGAATGTAATTATTGTGACTATATATGCAATAAATCAATTGTACAATGTAAAGAACATTTAAAAGTATGTGATTATGTTAGTTTGGATATTAAACAAGAACATTCATTTTGGACCTACATTTTAGGAAACAAAAATAAAGAAATTCAACAATTAATAGAAATATACAAAAACTTTAAATATTCAAAATTTTCTTGATAGAATCTCTTAAGCAGAACAAAATGATATTGTTTAACAAGAAATTATATTTACTAGTGATAATCTTTATATATTTTTATAATTCATGAAAAATTAAAAAACTTTATTATATTTCACAGATCCCGTGCGGGATTTTTAAAAAACTGCGATTTACACATCACTAACCGTAATCATATTTTTTTTGTTTGATTATCAGCTGTGATTCTAAAGAACATAATTTACACTAATATTTCTATCATTTGAAGATCTAAAAAAGTAGAACATAAATCACATTGACATTACATCATTGGAGGTCTAAAAAGAGCATTCTTTTGATGATCTGAAAGATCATACTATAGGAAGACTCTTATATTTAATTTTACATTATTTATACAGTTTAAAGTACTTTTTTAAAAAAATAAAACTATAAAGTACAAACAAAAAAGAAGTATATAAAAAGGTACAATAATATGCAAGACTTCGAACGCAGAAAATTGCTGTAAACTATGCACGCCGGTACAATAGGCACTAAATAATTTTCTTATGAACGTTAAAAAAATTGGTTCAGATGAACAAATTTAGTTTTCATGTCGCAATAGAAATTAATATGAAAGGTTTAAAGAAAAAAATAAAAATGATGTTTAACAGTTTAAACGTTTTATGCAATAATGTGTCTATTCTTTTATGTATTTTCGTTAATAATTAAAGTTATAAATTTGAAACAAAATAAATAAATCGGAAAAGTAGAAAGCAATATGTATTAACTTTCAAAAAATAGTAGACGATTTGTAACGCTAAATCTAAAGTATCATGTTCCTGGTTTGAGCGCACATATCGCGAGCTATCCTAATTTGACCAATTTACTATTGAGTGTAATAACCTTCAGGAAAATTGTATTTTTTTATCGTCATTAATCAGTTATATTTAATTCATCTAATCCACTGGCTATAAAAAATGATAACAAAATAATGTTAAATAGTATAATATGAATAATTATAGTTAAGAAAATTAAATTTATGATTTCATTACCTTTAAATGAAATGAAACTACTTATATAACATTTAATATCTGCTTGCGTATCTTTATTTTTAATATTTTGTAATTTTTGATCGGATTCAGATAATTCGGATAAAATATACTTGCTATTCTGCCATTTTGTGAAAATATCACAAATTTCTTTCGCTGTCGGTCGTTCTTTTGGTTTTATATTCCAACATCGCTTCATTAAATCTGCAT
>CAJVQA010001662.1:0-24603 GCA_910591915.1 Cetraspora pellucida
GGATGCAATATTTAGTATCTTCATATATTATTTATTGTTGCCTCTGCTTTAAAAATCCAAATCACTCTGTATTTTGTTAAGTCTTGTGTAGACTTTTGTATAGAACCTGTCAAATTATAGTTGTCATACTATAGTTGAGCAGCTTCTGATATCACTGTAGTTAAAGAAAAAACTACAAGTTAACAATAGTATGAAAGACTATATCAAAAAACAAAAGAAGAAAAGAATGGATAGTATACAGTACACAAGGAAATAGACAATTAGAAAAGATAATAAAGAAGAAAAAGAAAAAGGTTCTATTAGAGCATTGGCAAATGCAAAGTAAGAAAAATGAAATAGTAACAGAAATTAGCAGATGTAAGGGATACACAAAAGAAGAAAAACAGAAAGAAGACAGTTGTTGGCAATAGATAAGAATAAACAACAAGATTAAAGTAATCTCTGATACATCAATGGAAAAGAAGAATAACAAGATCAAGATAGCTATGGACCAGTTGATAGAAAAAACCAAAACAAAAAGATTGAGAAACAGTGAGCAGAAACTTGATAGTCTAAGGATAGTTGAAGAGTTAAAAATAGAGATAATCAAGAGACAGAAACTAGATGAAAACATTAAATAGAAAATTCTGAAGATGCTAAGAAGAAACCTATTAAGAAACAAAAACAAATATATTATATATACAAATGGTGCTACAAATATAAAGACCAAAAAAGAAATACGAGGCAGTAGTATGAGAATAGGATGAGTTCAAACAAATAAAATATAAAAGTAAACAAAAGAAGAAACATCATTAGGTCTAAAAGGATGAAAGACATTAATAATAACAAAATTAGTAGCAATATAGGCAACAATTCTAACAATACTGAGAGAAAAACAAGTAGAAATATATACAGACAGTAATGCTATGATTAAAAACATTAGTAGAGGTTTAGAGCAAATAGATAGAATGAAAATCCTTAAAAAGAAAAACACAATATGAATAATGAAGATTATAGAGCTTATTAAAATAAAGAGTATACAGATAGAGTTAGTAAAAGTTAAAGGTCATAATAAAAACAAATGAAATGACAAAGCTGATAATCTTGCAAAGAAGAGAACAATAAGTGAGAAAGTAATACAAATAGATAGAGTACTGCCTAGAGTGGAAAAACAAATAAACTGATATATCTGCAAGATTATTATGCAAATTAATAACAAATGCAAGATTAGAAGCAGAATGAAAAGAAACAAATGCAATTAGAAAGTTAGAACTAAAAACAGAAGTCATGATTTATGACTGGACATAATTCTGAAAAAGGTTAAAAACAACTAAAGAAGTGCATTGCACAACAAGAAGAGGTAGTACAAGAAGATGTGCATTTATAAAGTATATGATAGATAAACTTTCAACCCTAGAAGAACTTAATAGAAGAAGGCCAGACATATACATAACAACAGAGTGCCAAGTATGTCAAGATAAAGTTAAAGAAACATAATCATATTTAGCATTATGCAAAGGACAACAGAGTTTATGAAAACAAATCCAAAAAATAACTATTGCAACAGCCTAAAAAGGGTTGAGAGAAGAAGAAAAAACTCACATTCTGCCATATGTTCTATATATAGCACTCTTTGAAAAAAGTGATCAGAAGAGATAGAGATAAGAGAAGTGTTAATCAAAGGCCTAATTCCGAAAAAAACATAAGACAGACTAATACAGCTTCTAAATACAAAGGCAAGACAGAAGTTTATAGAAACAGTAGTAAAGACAGTATGGGACATGTTCTATGAACAAGTTTGGAAGATATGGTGTGAAAAGATTAATGAATATAAGAAAAAAGAAGGCATAACAACCAAAATGAAGAAAAAAGAAGGAAAAAAAAAAAATCCAAAAAAGAAAAAAAAGGCAAATCAGTAAAAAATTGAAGAAGAAAAAAAACTAGAAAAACAATATTAGGGCTTGTCATGAAAGGGAAAAGATCCTTTCATTATAGACTTTAAGTAGTCAAGCAAGTAGCCTATTTTTGTTAAAAGTAGTGTGACAGGTTGCACTTAGGTACTCTATGGGTGGCCAGGTGATGCTAGACTTAGTGGTTAGGTAAATTTATATAATTGCAAAAGTAATTTCAAGAATCTTAATAAAGTACTAGCATGATTGCTTAAGTTAAAAAAAAAAAATTTTATTTTTTTAATTTTATTTTGAGATATAGTAATCTAAAAAAGTAAACAAATTGTTAATTTTTAAATAGCATATCTAGAGTTTAAATCTCATAAATAACAAATTTTGAAAATTATATTTGTATTACAATAACTGTCTCTATTAATCAGTTGAATTGGTATATTTGTAACTTTTAGTTGCACTATTTTAAATAGAAGTTTAGACATCTATGCAAAATATAATATTACATATATATAAAAAAATATTAATAACTAATATTGTATAAAACTTTAATACAAACTTATAATAAAACTAATAAGTACAGAAAGTAAAAAAACTGAAGAGTCAGAAGCCTACTTGGAAATTTTAAGTAAGAAAATAATACAAACTTTTAACAGTATTATTGAACTAATAAAAGTTTATAAAACATTTTTAAAGAGATAAGCAAATAAACTAGATAACAAGATGTATAAAAAAGCATATAACTAATCAAACTATTAAAATTACAAAAAAAAAAATACTAATATATACTATATTAGACTATCTAGATTGAAAGTTTAAAAAGTTTTGTTAGTTCTAAATAAAGATGATAAAGAAGATATTAAAAAAATAAATACTAGAATTTGGGTAAATCTTACAAAAATATAGTGATTTAATGCTTAGCTATAATTGCAAATACTAGTTTAAGCCAAAGTAATATTAAGCTAACTATAAATATAGAATACAGAAGACTTTAGTAGATTTAGTACAAATTAAATATAATTTAGTAAGAAGAATATCAAAAATCAGATGATTTTTTAGGATGAGAAAGGGTAAAAAAAGTTGAAATTATATATAAAGAACCTGATTATTTATATATTAAGAAAGAAAAAAAGATAGATCTTTAATAAAAAATAATCAAATAATTAATAACATAACTCTAACTATAGTATATTTTTATTAGTTTATTAAAATAGTTGGTAAAATAGAATAGATATAAAATTTAGAGTGTTTAAATAGAAGACCTACAGATGGGTTCTAGGTATAACAACTAGTATAAAATCTTCAAGTAGACTACTTATAATTAAAGTTTTATAAGTAGCTAATTGTATATTCTTTTTATGATTATCTTTGTATTTGTTATATAACAAATGCTAGCCAATATATATTATTAATAAAATTCTAAATTGCAAGTACTTATTTTAATATTAAAAAAAAAAGCTTTATTTTTTTTATTACAGTACTAAACAGTAAAAGACATTCAATATAAATAGTTTACTATAAATTGTTATAACTTAAAAACAAGACATTATATTAAAAATTCTTTTAACAAATTGATAGCTCTTAAGTTAAGCTACAATTCTGGCAAAGAAATTTTTATTTTAATTGATTTTTAATAAGTTGTAACAGGTTAAAGTTTACTAATTTTTATAATAATTTCAAAATTTGTCATATATGTATAACATAAACAAATTATATAATTACAATTTTATTAGTTAAAATTTTGTATTAAAATATAAGTCAAATTAAAATTAAACTTTTGGGTGATAATTTTATAGACTTTTGTAGTAAGTTTTAGCAAATTAGTTTTTGTTAGCTTGTAATTTTTAACACATGCAATTTTAAAAATTTAGTAATTACAAATCAGTTTATTTATTCAAACTAAATAATGCAATAATATTAGTCAAACTTCAGTATATTATATATAACATGATGATAATTACATAACATTAGATTTATATACATTTGTAAAGTTATAACATTTATAACATGACCTTGGATAGAATAAATCTTTTAATTAGCCTTATAGTTACCAATACTCATTCTTTAAATCAATATAATCTAATTCATCTAAAGATGTTATTAGCTTATTTAGCTTTGTTAATTAAGCTGTTTGAAGTTGATTCTTTAGTTAATATCATCCTAATTAAAGTTTTTCTCAAAAAATAAAAAGCCAATCAAAATGCTAGATAATTTATGCCAATTACTTGATTTATATTGATTAATGAAATAGTTCTATTTTTATATATTTATTTTATTTTACCTCTTTTTTTTCAAAAGTTTTAAAAATGATGTTAACTGAAAATTCAATTTCAAACAGCTTAATTGGCTTCTATAATAGTTAAATATACAAGTTAGATAAAGTCAATGATGTTCCTAAATTCATTTTTACTTTTGAATTTAATAAACTCTAAATATGCTAAGTGTTAATAGCTTATACAAAATTAGGCATTATGGTTGGCCTTATGTGGCTGTAATCCAGATACACCAAGTCGGGTCCTACTGACATTGGAAGCCCAGACATCTATACGAAGTGTAACATTATATGTATATAGAGGAATGCTAACTGGTATTGTATAAGACTTCAGTACAAACTTATAATAAGACTATCAGGCGTAGAAAACTAAAGAACTGAGATAACAGAAACTTACTTAGAAATTTCCGAGTAAAGAGGTAGCATGAACTTTCAATAGTACCATTGGACTGATTGAAGTCCACGAAACACCTTTATAGGAACTGAAGATTAAAACCAGACAACAAATATGTGTAGAGAAGTATATAACCAACTAGGCTGCCAGATTTACCAGAAGAAAAGAATATAGAAGTATATCATACTGGGTTATCTGAATTGGTAGTCTGGAATAAGACTGATGGTTCCAAATTGTGGCTAGTAAGGGATAATAGAGAAGATGCCAGAAAGATAGGTATTGGGATTCTAGTGAACTTTATAAGGGTAAAAATAGTATAACATAGTAGTTAAACAGGTAACCTCTATGCCTGCAAATGTTAGATAACTATAGTATATTGTATAAAATTAGGTCTATATGTGTAAAACATAAAGGCTCTAGTAAGTTTTCTGTTGAGAATAAAGTAGTTCTAAGAGTAATGACAAGCATTGAGAACTTGAATAGGTTTAGCCTTGAGATGTTCTTGTGATACAAGAAGGGCTGCATATGCAGAAGGTTTAAATAGGCAAGACCCCTAGTTGGCTTGCAGATATAACAACTAGTGTAGAACTTATATAGTAATATATAAATAGACTACTTAAATTAGGCACCAAAAGTGCATGTATGGCTAGTTGTAACCTCCAATATATTGATAGCCCCTGAAGGCATGCCATGTCCTATAATACTTAAATAAAAATATTACATCTTCTAAGACAGGAACTTTAACTATAAAAAAAAAAAAAAATTAGATATTATAATAAAATTGCCTTTATCTTTTTACTTTGCTACAGATTTTAATGTTCTTAAAATTGCATAAATATGTTAAAAAAATAATAAAAAATCATAAACAATACAGTAGTTAATCAAATGCTATTATTTATAGTAACTAAATAAAATGAATCTAGTTCTAAGTATGCTTTAGATTGAAGATTAATAATGGCACAACCTTTGGATCATGTTTAAAAAAATGTAAGCACAGAATAAATAAGAATGCCTAATGCTTGGTTTAAAAATACCAAGTATAAAAACTTGATATTTGTTCAAAAATACATACTAAAGTTAGTATATATAATATATGTATTTATAAATTTTTAATTGAAACAAATTTATTTTTCTTATTATAAGCTACCTTAGAGACAAACTATAAGATTGCCTTTATCTTTTTGCTTTGCTACAGATTCTAATATTTTCAAGATTGCTTAAATATATTAAAAAAATAATAAAAAATTCATAAACAATACAGTGATCAATTTAACACTATTAGTTATGATAACCAAATAAAATAAATCTAGTTCTAAATATGCTTTAGATTAAAAATTAATAATAATACAACCTTTGAACTATGCTTAAAAAAATGTAAACACAGAATAAATAAGGATGCCTGATGCCTGGTTTAAAAATACCAAGTACAGAAACCTGGTATTTGTTCAAAAATGCATACCAAAGCTAATATACATAATATGTGCATTTACAAATTCTTAATTAGAACAAATTCATTATTCTTATTATAAGCTACTTTAAAAACAAACTATAAATAAAAAATAAGAAATTTCTAATTAGTATTGATCTGTATAATCCTATATATAATACTTATGCCAATTTTCAAAAGACCAATTGCAAAATTAATTTTATTTATGTATTTTGATAATAATTATAATATAATAAGAGTTTTAACTAACATTGTTATTATCTTAATCCTATATATAATATTTTTTTTTTTTAAGAGAGATTTTTCCTCTAGTTCTTTATTTCAGTAATATATAATTAAGTACAACTAGTACAAATTGATATATTAAACTAAGGAAGTAGGGGTTAAAGCTACTTTACTCTCAACCTATTCTTAGCTAAAATAGTTAAGAGACCTTTAGTCTATAGATTGAATAGTAGGTGATATTTGGTTTAAATGTATAAATCTATTAAGCTATAAGGTATTTTGTCTATCTATTAATATTAGTAATATATAATCTGGGTTAGTGATAGTAATAGTTAGTGCAGATAGAATCTGTTGTTAAACATATGTATTATTCAGTTTCTATATATATTTGTGTATCTTTTTTGTAATTTGGTAATAAATGTTTGGTAGTAAGTTCTTTTTTTAGTGAACCTAGTTCAAGTAAGTTATTTGTTATAATTTCAATCGAGATTTGTTAATCTATATGAATGTTTTGTATTTCTTGAGCTAAATTTGTTAATATTGTTGTTTTGATTTCATTATCTTTGCAGACTTTTATTATTGCTTCTTTTATTATTTCTTTTAATTCTATTTAGTTGTATAGGCAGATAAGCATATGAACTGTGCCTTCTAATATGTTTAGGCACTTTGCACAATATGAGTTAGTATGAGTTTTTGTATTTCTTTTATGAAGGTTAAGATGTGTTGATAGTTCTAAAGTTAGAATTTTGATTTTGAATATTTTTAAAGTAGATTTTATAGAATTAGTATTTTGACTAAGAGGTTTGTTTTTGAAATTAAGATATTTGAATGTGAGTTTCAATTAATGTTTAGAAAATTGTTAGAGATATGTTTGATGTGCTTCTGATTATTCTATGTAATGATTGCTTCTGCTTGTTGTAAAGTTTTAGATATTTGGTGAATAGTGTAAGTAGTTGGTGTATTTATTATGAAGAGGGTAAAAGTAGTGTTTAGTACTGTATTGGGTAGCAGATCCATATAGAATTAACAGAATGTATTTTTTATACTAATTTTTTCTTCTGTTAGGTTGATTTTAATCTTTAAATTTTTTGCATTGATTATAGCATTAAGAAGAATAGTGATGTTGTTGAAAGAAGTTTTTCTTAGTTTATGTTTTTGTTCTAATAACATTGTAAGCATTGTTAAAATTTTGTTGAAAATATTGCTTTTATCAGTTAATATTTGAATTTTCATTTCTTCTGTTATTATTATAAGAATTATTGCAAGCATCGTAAACATTGCATAATCTAAGAAAGAAAAGGTTTAGTTAGTGCAATGCTATGTATGATTATTATGCTAAAATAATAATTGAGCATAAGAAGTATTGTATCTATTTGTTTTCTTGAAAGTAGTTGTGAGTTTGAGATTTAGTTCTTTTGAAATGAACTTGTCGTATATAATTTCTATATTTCTTCTTAGTTGTTTGCAAAGGTCTGTAGGAGTCGATAATTGGTTTAATATTTAAAATTGGAAGTAAATATTTGTAATTTTGTTTAGATTATATAGTTGTTTGATAGGAGCATAAACAATTAAGACTTGCATGAATTTGTTTGTGATAATCAATTTGAATTTTGAAGGTTTTGTATATGGGATTAGTAAAATAACAATGAGTTGTTTTAAATTTTGGGTTTTTAATTTAACATCCAAGACATAGTATTAGTTAGTAATTATTTAATGAATGAGTATTGTAGTGTTTAATTTTGGCTTAATTATTGATAATACTTGTTAATTTTCTAAATTGTTGTAATTTTGTAATTATTTATTGTAAAGTTGTAGTGCTGATTTTTATAAAAGTGTATGGGTTAAGATAGTTTAGTGTTGTGAATAGATTTGTTAGTAAAGTTATATAGTCTGTAATTGCTTTAAACCATTTTGAAGTTTTGCCTTTTGGTATTTTTTATATGTTATGATGAAAAGATATCTAATCTAAAATATTGTAGTTTGAGTAGTCAAGAAATTGTTCAATATAGGTTATATTGTAGTTGTTTAATTTTTCTTTAATTGCATATAGTTGTTTTATTGATTAAAGAATTTAGTTAATAGATGTGCTCTTTGTTTGTTTAGAAATAGGCCATGGGTTAGTTGTGCATTCTAGCTAGATGTTTAGTAAATGAAGTGTGAGTATTATTTGGGCTGTGTTTGTTTTAACTTCATTTATAGCTAATATAGGTTGTTCTAGTAAGATTGATTTGTTTGAGTTGGCTGCATTTTGAATTTGTTGTAATCAGATTTTTAAACTATAAGTATCAAAGTTAGATAAATTAATACTTCTATCTAATATACGAATTTGTTACTGTTGTTGAACATTGTAAAATGTATTCAGAATATATATATTAGAATGTTATAGGGTGAAATTAGAAGTAAACTGAGCTAGTCTAGCTTTTTGTTTGATGATATTTGTATATAGGTTTGTAATAGAGTTGCAAGAACATTTTGATAGATAAGTACTTTGCATCTGATATGCTATGTATATAAGAATTATATTATTGATAATGTAAATAGTCTATTTGTTAGTTATTTTAGCAAATTTGATTTTGTTTAAATTTGAGATAATCTTTTTGATAAGAAATTTTTTTGTAGGTTAAAGAGATGAGTCTCGAGTAAGCTATGCTTCTAAATGTCTAAATATTGCTTTTTGTTAGATATTTGATATAAACTTTTCCTAAAATATTATATTAGTATTAGGATCTGAATTATTAGTTACTAGTATTGATTTGTGAGTGTTGATTTTAATATTGGTATAAGAGAGAAAGGAGTTGGCTGTTTTTAGTATGTTTTGTAACTCTTGTTTATCTTTGGCTATCCATATTGTATCATCCATGTATGCTACTATGGAAGTATGTATTGATATAGTAGAAGAATGTGTATGAGTTTTAAGTTGATAACTTGATATGTTGTATTGATTCAGTTAATGAGTAAATTATTGTAGATCCTCTATAGAATTGAAGAAAAAGTCTCTCTCTGATCGATTCCATCTTGTACAATATACAGTTGTATTAGTTCAATACTTGTAATAACAGAATTTTGTCTGTTGTTAAAAAGATGATTTAATAAGTTTATAATTAAGAAAGAAATATGAGTTCATTGAAGTGTCTTGATTAGTAGAGGAATGTGTACTATATCATAAGCTTTGAACATATCTTGTGCTAAAATCCAGTATTTGTTTTTTGTTATATTAGCATGCTCTATTATATAAGAAATAGTTTAAATAAGTTGAAGGATAGAAGTAAATAAAAGTGCTACATTGTTATTTGGATTTAGGATTGGATGTTAGGTAAGGATTTTATTTAGTCAGTAGGTAATTATTTTGGTGAAAATTTTTTGGATATGTTCAAATAATATAATCAGTCAAGTATATGAAAGGTTATTATTATAATGCTATTTTTTTGAAATAGCCTAAATGTTTGCATATTACCAGCTACTTGGTGTTTTTTTAATTGTCAAATATGCATTGAAGATCTTGAGAAGAATTTGTTTTGCTAATGTTGAAAGGTATTGAATTATTTCATTAGATATTTCTGAAGGGTCGGTGGCTTTGTATAGTGGTAATGATGTTATAGTTTCTGTTAATTTAAAGATTAATATTGGTTGTGACAAGTCATTGTATATATTGAAGTTAATATTTGGTAAAGGTTAAAGAAATTGTGTTTATTCATGTTCAAAATTAGGGTTTGTTGGATTGTGTTTGGTCCAGTTGTTAAAGTACTCTTTTATTGCTTGTTTTATTTCTTCTGAATTATTAATTATTTTATCAGATATTATGATTTTGTTGAAAGAGACTTGGTCCTAATTGAGTTTAAGTATACTGTTTATCATGCATGATGTGTTTGATTCCATGTCATTATATCTTTATTGTATATAGAAATTTATCTTTTCTTTTTGTGCATTTTGAATTTCTAGACTGCAGGCTTTTCATAAGGTTTTTTTAAGCTGCTTTACAGTTTGCTAAAAACTATTGAAGTTTGAAGTGAAGTCCTAGATTTGGCATGAAGGAATAGATTGTTCTAAGTATGATAATATTTGTTGAAGTAAATTATTTAGATCTTGTATTGTAGACTAAATTGAAGTTAAAGGTTTGATGTTTTTTAAGATAAAAAGACATTTGTTTGTTAGTTTAAGTGCTAAATACAATTTAGTTGCTTTTAGAGAAAAGGTATAGTGTTTTTTAGATACTGTATATGTTTTTGGTATCATTTAATTTGCAACTTTCTTGATTGAATATGACCATTTGTTTTAGAGATTGTTTAATTGTTGTAGTGTTGTAATATTGTAAATCAGATTTATTAACTTGATTTTAGTTTCTAGTTTGTTAGTAAAGTCTTTCTATATGTCTGTTGTTATTTGGTGATATAGATATATATTTCTTTTTTTTTTTTTGGATCTAGATATTTTTAGTTAAAAGTTTGTCTTTCAAGTAGTAGTAATTATTTTATAATCACTATTAGTAATATTAACTGAATCAGTAATTGAGAGTAGGTAAAATCTAAAAGGATTTTAGAATTAACCCATATGTTATCGATTTGACTTTGATTTGAGCCTCTTTGTCATATAGGTTCTGTTATAATATAGAATTCTAGTAAGCTTGTAAATGATAAGAATTGAAGTGATAAGAATAGATTTGCTGATCATTTGCATCTGTTGGAGTTGTCATTAAAATCTCTCATTGTAATAGTATATCAGTTATTGCTTCTTGCTTGGGTTAACCAATTTATAATTGTGTTTTGAGTAGATTTGAGTTGTTCTGGATGGTTTGAAAGTAAGTATAATAAAATTATACAAAGTTTATTATTGGCAGAAAGGTAAAAATCAATGCATATTGCAGTGCTTGGGACAGTTTGTATTAGGGGCTTGCAAATTGCCTATTTTTGAGGCCCAGCCTGGCCCACAGTTAGGGTTAAAAATTTTTTTTAGGCCTGGCCTAGTCCATATTTAGAGTTATTATTTTTTTGCCAACTTGGCCTAACCTGCATATGTTAAATTTTTTCTTCAAGCTAACCTGCAAAAATTTCTTATATAATTTTACAAAATTTTAGACTTACACTAGCCTGCAATTATAAAGTTTTGCAAATTTTTTAATCCAGCCTGGCCTGCAATTATAAAATTTTGCTTCAGACCTAGCCAAGCCAAGCTGTGAAACCCAATGTAGGCCTCTAGTTTGTATGTTAAATATAAAAGATTAAAGTAAGTTATAAAGCATGATTACAGTACTCATGCTGGCTGTATGTTGAGAGCTGTCCTTAGATATGAAGTTTGATGTATAGATTTTGTAAAGTGAATTAGAGAGTTCTGCAAATAAAGAATTTTTTAGTTTTGTTTCTGTAATAGAAACAATGTAGTAATTATTTTTAGCACAGAATTCAAGCCATATTTGTAACTTTAGTAGATCATTAAGTTCTTGAGTATTATAAGTAGCAAAAGTAAAATAATCCTTAATGTTTATAGTAAAATTGTTTGTAGAAGTATCTGGTAGTTTAGTTGAGTTGTTGTTGTCTATTTGGGAGGATAGTAAATCTAATTTTAATTGTGTAATGCTCATAGTTGAGGGGAGTAGTTATTGAAAATATCACAGTGAGAATCAGGTAGGTTGGGAAGTTCAAAGAGTTGTAGAGATAAATCTTAAAAAGAAAAGTAATTACAGAGTTGTAAGATGATGTCTGCTATCTGTTTGTATGTTATTATTGGTAGTTGAATAGTTTGAAATTGATTTAATTCTCTCAAGGCTGTTTGGATTTTATTAAGACTTGAAAGAAGATTTGGTTTAGTATTTTTTTTTCTTATAGTATTATTGATTGAGATCCATTCTGTAGGTAGTTGATAAAAGAAGTAGTATGTATGAAGTTGTTTAGCAGTTTCTACTAGGATTTTAGGGCTTGTAATAGAGAGTATTAGATTAAGCTCAGTAATTAAAATAGAATCTGTAGATAGTTAAGGTTTGTTTGTAGAGTTAACAGTTATATACTTGAGTGGTAGTAGGATGTTGAATTTGTATGTATCTTGTATTTCTGCTAAGAATACTTTTACTAGGTGATAATTAGTTATAAAAAAATTATAAGTAATAGAGGTTTTGATTTGATTTGGTTCTTTTGGAAGTAATTTTTTTTGGATAAAGTAGTCATTTGGAATTTTGTAAAAACTATAATGCTCTTGGAGAATGTTTATATAATGTTTGAAATCAGTTGAATCTTTAGGATTGCAGGAAAAGAGGTATCTTACAGCTAAATTAAGATTTTGAGATGTTGATAGTAAGGGTTCTCAAGTAGATAGTAGGTTAAAATAATTAGATAATATACGATTAAAGTCATAATATTTGTGCAGTTTTTATCTGTATTCTGCTAAATATAGTAATTCAGATTGGCTTGTTATTGGAAATATTGCATGTGAATTTTGTAAGTAAAGAATTTCAAAAGTTGTTGTCTGTCATTAAGAACTTCTATTATTTTATTATTGTTCTAAGTTTGAAGATCAAAGTTGAGTACTCATCTTGCAGCAAGAGCTTTAGTTACAGAATTACACCAATCGAAAGTTGTGTTGTTTTTTGTTTTTGATAAGTTGGATATTAGTGCTTTGCTATATGATTGCTTGATAACTTGTTGATAATCTTTAAAAGTATTGGAGATGATGTTTATGTTGTTAGTATGCATAGTTAACATAGAGGTTGATTGAGTTGGTGGAGTTTCTGTAAATATAATTGGTTCGGAATTTCATAGGTTGTTTTTTAAAATAAAACTATTAGGTACAGATGCTGAATATGATGGATCAGTAATGTGATAATGAAGTTTTGAGGCATAGGAATATTCACTGGTTTGGGCATGTTTGTTTTAGTAGCTATAATGTGTGACATTATTTGAGATTTTGTAAGGGGTAAACTGGGTTGCCAACTTTTTGTTAAATTTTTTCAAGAAAAATAGGATGTAAAGGAAACAGAAGAGTTAAAGTTGTTAGTTTTATTTTTTTTTAAGGAAGAGAAGTTTGTTTTTAGTTCTATATTTTCTTTAGGTCTTTCATTTGGAAGAGCTTAAGATGTAACTGGTGTAACTTAAATATTTAGTTGAACTAGAGCCCTGTAGAGATCCATCTGTGAAGGTAGCAGCACTAAGTTAGTATTAAAAAGAGTTTTGAAGTCTTGTAGTTTAATGATTGAATTTTTTGTTTTTTGGCTATATTGGATAGGTCTTAGGTGTTCTGAGAGTTTATTTTCTTTCTTTTTAAATATCTTTTGTTCTATTTTAATTAATATGTTCAATATTTTAGTACTAATTTTGTTTACTTTTTTGTTTTTTCAGTGATCTACAAAAAAAGTTTCTTTTAGAGATTTGTTTGTCTTATTTAGCTTTTTTATATTAATATCTGTTTTATAAAGTTAGTCTTTATAATAGTATTATTAAAATTTTGTACTATTTTTCTGTTTGAATTTTCTTAAATAAACTTTTTGTTTTTTAATTTCAACAAATTTATATAACTACAAAAACTTATTTAGTTTATCTTTAACTAAGATAGTTTGACAAGTTGTATTTAAATACTATTAGAATAACTAAATAATATTGAACTTATATTAGAAAATTCTATATAATCATATATATATAGTTTTTTTTTTTTTGTTAAAGGCTATACTTGTGATGATACTTTATTAACTTTATATTGGGTTAGCTATTACAACTATTTTTACAGAGATGAAAGTACAGCTAGTCATGCATACAAGTTTTAGTTGCCTATTTAAGTTGTTCACTCTAAGGTTCTACACTAAATATCATATCTATAACCTACTAGAAGATTTTTCATTTAAACCTTCTGATCATCAACTCTGTCATATTGGAATCCTCAACTTATCCTCTGTATATACCTAACCAGTATACCATCTGAGCAGTATGGTTACCTACTCTTTTTGTACTGGTTTTTAGGCCATTATACATTTCAGAGTATATTATTTGCCAGTAAGGTGCAGAAGGCCCTCTGTTGTTAACTATCTATTCACTTTTAAAATACTAACATAGGCTATCTTTATAGAGTTCATCCAGACCCTAGTACTAACTTTACAGCATATCCTTAGTACTTTTAGTATACTTTTGCTTTGAATCCAAACTTCCAATTTAGATAGTTTAGAAGGACTATGACCTGTCCTTGGTATATTGAGACCAGCTCAATATTCTTTTCTTCAGATCTGAAATCTAGTAGCCTGGTTGGTGATACCTTTTACCTAAGGTTCTTGCCTATCCAAATTCTTCACATTGGTATCTATTTTCTAGGTTTAGCCTTTATAGTAGTATCATTGAAGATCTGTATTTCTTCTTTGCTTGAAATTTCCAAGCAAGCTCCAGCTTCTCAGTTCTATAGATTTACACAGTCTGAGGACTTATTTTAGATTTGCATCACCCAGTACTGGTTTGCATTCCTTTGTGTAACAGGTTACACAGATGCTCCAAACCTGCCAGTTATGCTTGTATAAACATAGTTACAGGTATTCTATCCTAAATGATCAACAGAATGCTATTGCTATAATACTGTCTATATATTATATAGGTGATTATTCAAATTTCACTGTTGGTAGGTTTTGAACTCACAACCTACTACTTGGAGGTATAACAACTTATCCACTTCACTAAGTTGCCACACCCTATTGTATATATAGTCTTAAAAATCTTAATAAAATAAAATTTTGCAACTTAGTGAAGTGAATAAGTTGTTAACTTTCAAGTAATAGATTGGATGTTCAAAATTTATTAATAATAAAAATTTGAATAATTACTTATGTAATACTTGTATTATAGCAACTTTTCTAATAATTGAATTAAGATATTTGTAATAATAATTATATTAGCATAACTAATAGATTATAAAACATCTGTGTAACTAGTTATACAAAGAAATACAAAACTGACATTAGATAATACAAACTTTGTTTGTCTAACTACTTAAAACTATACTAGAAAATTTTTTTTTTTTCTTCTATAACAAGCATATTAATTGTCTTTAAAGCTTTTTTTCAGTTTTATTTTTTTTATCTTTTTTTTTATTTCTTTTGCTGTCTTATTTTTATTTTTTTTTTTTATTTTTTTTTTTACTTTAATACTTTTTTTATTTTATTTGTTATATTGAAGTTTTTTTTCTATTTTTGCATATTTTTATATTAGAAATTTTATATATAATCATTAGTCAAATATATAAAAATTGATCACTAATTAAAATAGCTAATTCAGCCTAAACTTAACTATTAATTATTAGCTGATTTTATATCAAATAATAAGTTAAAATTAGTAGTTAATTGATAGTTGATTGCTAATAACATTTGATATAAATTTAGCTAATTAATTGACAGTTGAGTTCAGGCCAAATCAGCTATTTTTTTTTTTGCTTTTACTAAGACTGATGTCTATTAGTAGCTATTGTCTTTATTGTATATTTTAATTATATATTAATTGTATAACTTGTACAAGATGAGTGTACAACTAGCCACTTGTACAACTTTTGGTTATCTATTTAAGTAGTTTGCTCAAAAATTCTATACTAGTTGCTATACTTATAATCTACTAGAAAATTATCTATTTAAACATTCTGATCTTTTATACTTATACTAGTTAAATAGCTCTAAGGCTTCTATATATCTTGATGCCATCTAACCCAACATATGACCTCCCTTGTTGTATATTTGTCAGATTGTTACACATTTCAGAGCATGTCACCTGACTGTAAGATTCAGGATGCCTTTCTGTTAACTAATTTATCTACTTTTTATTATAGAACATTAACAGGACATGCTCTTGCAAAGTTCATCCAAACCCCAATACCAACTTCATAGCATATTTCTAGTACTTATAGTATATCTCCATTTTGATCTCAGACTCCAATCCAAATAGCCTGATAGGACTGTGACTTGTTCTGGTATATTAAGTCCAATCTGATATTCTTTTCCACCAGTTTGATTTCTAGTAGCCTGGTTAGTAGTAATTCTCATTAGAGTCTGCATTGGGTTTCATAGCCCAGCCTGGGCCTAAAGCAAAATTTTATAATTGCAAGCTGAGCCAGGCTGAAAATTTTGCAAAATTTTATAATTGTAGGCTAGTGTAAGTCTAAAATTTTGTAAAATTATATAAGAAAATTTTGTAGGCCAGGCTGAACTAAAGAAAAATTCAATATATGTGGGCTGAGTCAGGCTAGCAAAAAAATGTTAACTTCAAATACAGGTCAGACTAGGCCAAAAAAAAAATTTTAACTCTAAATGCAAGCTAGGCCAGGTCTTAAAAATAGGCAATTTGCAGGTTTCTGCTCCTCATCTAAAGGTTCTTGCCAACCTGATTCCTTTACATTGGTATTCATTTTCTAGGTCTAGCTTTTATAGTAATACTGTTAAAAATCCATGTTATTTTTTTACTTAGGTCTTCCCAAGTAGGCTTTAGCTTCTTCAGTTCTATGAATTTATATAAGCAAAGGACTTATCTTGGGTATGCATTGCCTGGTACCAGTTTGCATTTCTCTGTGTAACCAAGATTACACAGATGCCTAACCTGCCAGTCATGCTGATGTGATCATAGTTAGATATCCTATCCAAACTGATTGACAGAATACCATTGCCATAATATGAATATTACATAAGTGATTATTCAAATTTCACTATCTGTGGGTTTTGAACTCAACCTACCAGTTAAAAGATTGACAACCTGACCAATTCACTAGGTTATCACACTCTAAATCAGCTATTTTAATCAACAATCAAATAATATAATAAATCAACTTATAATTGACAGTTGATTACTAACAATATTTAGCTCAAATATGAAAATTCAATGCCCAAATTCTGAGTGAATCTTAATTTATTTATAATTTAGATATCAAATTTTAAAAGCAAAATTTATATTGAAAATATATTACTATATACATAATTAAAACCAGTTTATTAAAAGCATTCAAAACTTATTACTAATTATATATTTTTATTAGTAAAATAAAATAAAAAAATAGCTACAAAATTTATAAAAAACTTTTTTCTAAAAAAAGGTTAAACCCTTTGCTTTTTTTGTTATTTCTTTATGGAATTAGAAGCTGGTTTTTTACTAATTCTTTTTTATACAACTGTGTGTTTTCATTATAATTACTATTTTCATTTTTATAGTCTCTTTTTTCACTATTACTTTTTTTTTCTTCTTTCTCTTTTTTTTTACTTACATTCTTATTCTTATTACTATAATTACTTTCATTATTATTATTTTCATTTACTGTTCAATCAGGAACATTATCAGGTTGTGACTATTAGTATATATAATAATCAATGATAATATTTAAAAAAAAAAATTAGGTTTCATGATCATATCAAGAATATTATATAATAGGTTAATTAACTATTAAAATAAAAAAAATTAAAATCTTATGTAATTAATAAATTAAGATTTGAAATATTGAATTTTGTTATATATTCAATTAATTTTGGGTGTATTAAATTATATGTTATATATATCATTTAACATACCAAATATCAATTGTCAAATTTTTACTAGTATAATATTAACAAAAAAAAATTACTTTTTTTAATCTTCAAAACAAGTTATAAATATTAACATACATATGATTATTCTCATCTTTTTTTTTGATTAGCATTAGTTAATTCATATGAATAAATATTATTATTTAATAATAATTGTATTACTTCTTCTATGTTATAATCAGAAATCTGTTTATTCTTCTTTTTATGAAGATACTTGAATGCTGCAGCCTGTTGAGACATTTTTTGTAAAATTAAATCAAAAAATTTAATTAAATTTTAAAAACTGAAATTTAGAAGTTGAGTCCTCTAGCTTAGTTGTTAAGCTCTAATCTTCTCACAAACAAGGTCAACAGTTTGAGTCTGGCTAGAAGTAAAATATTCTATAACCAAAAATGAGGCCTATAATCAGATACAAAGCCCTATAAAAATCCAAATGAAAATATATATTTAATCTAAGGAATTTCTGGAAGGAAACTGATATGGCAGAGCACAGGCACTACTATAGTAAGAAATATAAAAAATGTTATCAATATTTGTGAAAAAGATTGGCTTTATCTAATATGAAATTACCTCTGGCTTATAAATCCAAATAGATGTAGTTGTGGGATTTACTTCTGTTTGGTAAAGTTTTGTTGAGAGTAAAGTAGTTATAAGATCTGTTATTAAAAAATTAAGTTGGTACTACAGAAAAAATATTGAAAAGCAGAGACTTTAAAATAGGAAACCCACAAGAGGTTCAGGTATAGCAATTAGTAGATAACCTATAAGTGAAACCTTTAAATAAACAATAACTAAAGTTGTACAAGTGGCTAATTGTAGGCTTATTGATATGCAAAATATAATATCCTTCTATAATATTTGTAGATTGTAAGTCTTAATAAAAGATTACAGCTATAGACATTGCTTTTTAAACCTGAAAAAAAAAAACTGAAATTTAGTAAATTATAACTTAAAATTAACCTAAATTTAACTAAAAATTTAGATCAATTTTAGATTATAATATATATAAAGAAAAAATCCATGCATTGATTTTTAGTAATTTTTATGTATGCATTTATTGAAGTGCATGCTTTAGGATCTATCTTGATGTATAGACCTAGTGTTATGTTTTGATTTGAGATGCTGCTTCAATATGTTAGCCAACTTAATTCGATTGATGTCAAATCACTTAATAAGATGATCATATAGTGTAAAGATCATAGTTTCAAACAAGCAATCTCATTGTTTCTGTTATATTTTATCAATATTAAGGCCAAATTCTCTACTTTTTTCTTTAAAAATCCTAAAAAGTTTATGCTATTAATAATAAAATTAGTTTTAATTAAAAAAAACAAAAATAAAATAAAATAAATATATATTAAATATTAATAAAATTAGGTTTGATTTAAAAAAATAAATAAAAATATGTTGAATATAATTTAAATATATACTTAAAGTGCCTTTCTTTTAGCATTATTATTCTCAAAACCAAGCTATTTTGCTGTTTTTTCTATACTTCTCACAGAAGCAGGCCTTTTTGTGTAACTAATAAAGTTCTAATTCTATTTTCTTTTTCCTACTTAGCCTGCTTCTGTGTTATTGATGCATAATAGCTTAAAATCTGCAATACACTAATATTATCAGCTAACATAGAATAGGAGTTTTGTAATGCTTCAATTGTATTCTCTAAATGCATTATTTTATGATTATAGTCTTTCTGGATCTTATGTAAATTATTGATTTCAGTTTACAAAAAATGATTTTTTAAAAAAAAGAAATAGTTACAAATCAAGAAAAAATAAAAAAAAAATAAATATTAGTTATAAATCAATATAAATTTAGCTATCATTTAAATAAAAAAATAATAAAATAAATATTAGTTATAAATTATTATAAATTCAGCTACTATTAATTTAGCTATATTTAAATAAAATAATAATAATAAATATTAGTTATAAATCAGTATAAATTTAGCTACTATTTAAATAAAAAAAGCTAGAAAAAGAAAAAAATAAAATATAATAAATATCAGCTATAAATCAATATATATTTGGTAGTCATTTAAAAAAAAAATAATAATAATTATAAATATTAACATATATTCAGTTAATTAAAAAAAAAGAAAAATTAGTAAATAAAATATTAGTTATAAATCAGCATAAATTCATTACTATTTAAACAAAAAAATTAGAAAAAATTAGTAAATAAAATATTATAAATCAATATAAATTTATTATCATTTAAGTAAAAAAAGAAAAAAATTAGTAAATAAGTTACAAATTGGCATATTTACTTTTTTTATAATAAATAAAAATTTACTATTCTCAAGTCTTTTATTTCTATCTAATAATTTATAATTCGATAAAGATTCCACTTGTTTACTATTTTTATTTCTGCTTCTACTATTTCTGGATCTCAGTAATGAATAAACAATATAAATAATAAGAGAAGTAATAGTTTTTTAAAAAGAAACAATAATAGCCAGCTAGGTCAAAATAGTGGATAGTTGGGTCAAAATAGTAGATGATATAGTCAAAGTGATAGATAGTTGAGTTAAAGAAATAGTTGATAGTTAGGTCAAAGTGGTTAATAATCTGGTCAAAGTAGTGAATGGTCTGGTTAAAAAAGTAGTAGATAGTTGAGTTAAAGTGGTTAATAGTTTGATTGAAGTAGTAGTGGATTATTGGATTAAAGTAGTTGATGGCCTAAATGAAGTAGTAGTAGATAATTGGATTAAATAAGTAATGAATGGTTAGATTAAAAAAGTAGTAGATGGTTGGATCAAAGGAGTAGTAAATTGTTAAATTAAAGAAGTAGTGAATAGTTAAGTTGCAAATTAAAAAGGTTGTGATATTTGTTGAATATGTCTTGTTCTAGCTATAATAAAAAAAAAAAAAAATTTTCAAATAAAAATTTAAAAAAAATTTAAAAAAGTAAAGTTCTTTAAAAAAAAACAGTTCAAATTAGATATATTTATAAAAAGTTTTAAATTCTAATCACTTAAATAACTAATTAAAAAATAGTATACATTGTTTTTAAATTCATATTCTGGAATTGAAATATGACAAGTATTATATTATAATCAGTATACTTGTTATATATCAATTCACAATTTACAATTTATATATTATTTTAAAAATTATACTAATTAGAATGATATGTTAAATTTAATTATACTAATATTGATATTTTTTTTAAGAAAATTTTTATTGATATCAATTTATATTATTTTGAATTAATATGATTTCAAAAACTATATATAACATCATAGTTGATCATAATAACTGATCATATAAAAAATAATTTGTCATATCTAAACTATAATAAGAAATCAAAATGATATATAATACTATTATTAGTAATCAGTAATTTTTTTTAAGTAATAATTTACTTCATTTTATATTTGATATTTATTTATTCAATCTAATTATTATTATGATATTTAAAATATTATTTAAAAATCAACATAAGTTAATCAATTGTTTTATATCTTTCGACTAATATTTAACTATTTTTATATTAATTATTCATCCATAATTCATCTAACTATTGTCTTAATATTTAAACATTATTCAGAAACAACAAAAAGTTAATAGTTTTATGCTCTTCAATTTATATCTGTCATTATGTTAATTATTTGTCAAATATAAATCATATGAATAATAAATATTTAGCACTGTTTGTATTTAAATAATGCTATTTGACATGTTGAATTTTTAGTACTCAAGTTATTATAAATTAAATTTTTTAATTTAAGTTATATAATAGTTGGCAAATTGTAGCATTTAATAAGTCAAATTTTTTAAATTTGAGTTATTATTATTATTATTATTATTATTATTATCAAATTATAGCTAAATGTTTTAATTGATTTATGAGATAGTTGTTAAATTATGCATTAAAATATGTTAAGTTTTCTGACAATCTGTATTAATTGTTAAATTGTGCATTAATGATAATTATCAAAATTCAACTGTCAAATTTTAACAAAATTAGTTTAAAATTTAATATAAATTTGACTATTGAATTTTAATATAATAAAATTAGTTAATAAAATTTCAATCTACATTAATTCAACTTATAAAATTAGATTGATCTAATTATTAAAATTTGGGTTACATTAGCAGATTGAGAACTGGTTCTATAACATATAATCATATAATGATTATGAAGAACTTTTATGATTAAATTAGTAGTTTGAATTCATCACAGTATATCTAAAAAAAAAAGAATAATAGATATTAGAGTATTAGTAAAATAAGATAACTACTAATTGAAGAAATAATTATTTTAAATTGCTTATAATGCATAATCATGTGACAATTATGAAGATCCTTCATAATTAAATTATTAGATTTGAATCTGCTATAGTATATCTAAAGAAAAGAGTCAATTACTAATTAGAAATTGGTTTATTAATATTAATACAAGCCAAATGATATTTAATACAAGCCAAATGATATTTAATGCAGACCAGATTATATGCTAATACAGGCAAAATAATCTTATTAAAAATCCTGCATGTGATCAACTGGAATAAAATTACTATTCAAAAAAGTTTCAAAAGTTATATAATATTTTTTGCTAAAATTTATCAATTTCAAGTTATGCAATTATTTGCCAATAATAAGCATAATATAGTACATTATAATCTTTAAAAATAACAATTTAATACATTATAAGCTTTTAAAGCAATAATTTAGAACTTTACTACTAAAATTTTAAAACATTAACAACAATTTAAACCTAAAAATTACCAAATTTTAAGCTTTTTTTGAAGCAATAATATTGCAATATTATTGTAATAATTTTATCAATTTATTAGCAATATATATAGAATTTGAAGTTAAAATTTTTAAGGTTTTTTAAAGCAATAATATTACAATATTATTGTAGTAATTTTATCAATTTATTGGCAACAAATATAACATTTAAAGGTACCATACTTAAGTTTTTTTTAAGTAATATTATTGCAATATTATTGTAATAGTAATGTCAATATATTAGTGCAATATTTTGACATATAAAGTTTAGACTCTGTTTATTAAGATTTGAACTAAATTTTTAAAACAACATTTTAATGTATAAATAGCATCATATTCCTCAAGAAATTGATTTATTGTTCTACTATAGTATCATATCATTCAAAATAGCAAAAGGCACTTACTTATTATCATCATTTTCCAATTAATCTGAACTCATAGATAGTGATGTGCCACATATAGTACTATACATACTGTACAATACATACTATACATTGTTGGAATCTGAACAGGTTCCCCAGCCTGAACTTATGGTTTAAATTTAATTTTTTTATTATTTCTATTTTTGTTCTATTTAATTTATACAATATCTATTTCTATCTTAGTATATCTATATAAGAAATGTGGAATGTAGCTTGAGAACAAATTAGGGATTTACTTAGCAGATTATAATGTATATATTATAGGCTATGTAATGATTGACTGAAAGAAATCATAATAATATCTTAGAGAACGTATATGTGATCATAGTAAAACATATATGCAAAGATAATAGAATATATATGTTATAGAACTTAGTAAATAGAAGAATAATAAATTCATCTTTATTAGAAAGGAAAGGTATAAATATAAGTCCACTTGGCCTTCTTTAAAGAGTAGTTCTCAATTAGTTATCAATTGTTATTAATAAAAGCTTATTAAATAAATTATATTATTTCACATTCTCAAACTTCTTGAACATTTTAAAAATATTATAAATCTGATAAATAATCATTACCTTGTCATAGTTCTTTAACTATTATTTTAATTAACAAGTAAGCATATATGCTGAGTCTCTTATTTAACATAAAGGAAGTAAGCATTAAGGCCAAATAAACCTTTTTCTGAGTAACTAAGAGCTATATATTGGATTGTGCATACAATAAGATACTTCACGAAGAACAACGCACAATAAAATATTAATTAGAACAACACATTAAATAGATTAGTCGATTAGATAAAGTGATTAGTTATTGGTAATATATTAATCAAAGTTTGGATCACTGTAAAGTTATTAAGTTTTATTATAGTACATTTAAGAGTAATGCCACCCTTATTACAATTAGATTATTCCCAACTTGACCTTAAAATACCAACCTCACCTAATTAAACCACTATTAATCTTATTATAAATAGATTAACATCTTAAATAGCTTGTACTTATCCTAAGTGACAAAGAAATAACCTATATCATATTAACTATTAGAGCTAAACTGTGCAATGTTATCTGCTCTCCTAATTTACAATAGTAACAATGTACTGTAAGCTAAAATTTTTGCTGATCACTTTTGCCAGCCAATCAGTTGCTGGAAAAGAACTATATGTACAGTATTTACTGTATGCTAAAATTTTTCAAGTATCATATAAATGGCACAACACTACTCATAGAAGTAGTTTAGATGTAAAGGTAACCAAGAATTCAATTGACGTGTGCCTCAAATGATTTTAAAATAAGTAAATTATGCACAAAGTCCAGAAAAAAGCCTGTAACCTTGCAAAAAAGATCAACAATCATATTTCACATTTGATCAATGCATGTAACGTGATCAAACCAGAATTGAATAAAACATGCATAATCACTCTCAACAAACAAGACAACTGAATGATCTGCACATATAACAAATCAAGAATAGTTTATAAACAAAAGACCTAGGTTTCACAAAATAGTAAGTTTGCATTTGGAAAAAAATAGAAGAAAAAGTAATTATTAATAAAGCAGTTAAAGTCTAAAAATAGGAAAAGTAATAGAAAAACTTATCTGTTGGAAATTCAAAATAGCCGAAGGTGAGGGAATGGTGAAGAAAAACTGGCAGATGCTCTAAAATAGATTAAGTAGTTAGTAACTTATAAATGTATAAAAGTAGCAACAAAA
>CAJVQA010001663.1:0-24600 GCA_910591915.1 Cetraspora pellucida
TAAATAAAATAAATAAACTAAATAATATATATAAACTAAATATAATATAAAATATAGATGCTTCAAAATGCATAAATTTGATATATGTTATATGTATGATATTTCGCGCAGTTATCCTCCAACCAATCAGATCGCAACTTTCTTATTAATTTGATTATTGGATTCGATCTTGTGATCCTGTGATCAAAAATGGATGATCTATACCTCATTAGAATTGTCTTAGTGAGCTGATTCAAATGGTGGTGGTTTTATCAAATTCTGTCTAGTGGTTCAAGAGTTATGGTTGTTTTTGTAGGTTAACAATACAAAGCAATTAAAAAAGATAGAGGAATATATTAAAAAAAAAGTAAATACTATAACAATAAACTTGATAACTAGGAAGAAACAAAACTAGGCATATGAAAAGAGAAAACAAAAAAGATAAGGCAGAAGTAAACCAAAACTTAGACTAGGAAGAAAACTTCTAATAGCAGAAGGGATATTATATTATTTATATTAACGCAGAATTAAGCAAAAAAAACAAAAAACAGAGAAAATAGATTTATTAGTAATTATTCTAATATTGTGATTTATAAAATGTAAAAAATGTGGCAGGAACAAAAAAATAAACTGAATATTTAGCAAAGACTATGAAAATGTAATAAAAAAGATTGCAACAGAAATAACTAAACAATATATATAAAATTATAAATTTATTAATTACTAATAATTAAATGAAAAATAAGAATGTTTAGAAAACAAGTAAGAAAACACATGAAGCAAGAGTCTAAAAGAGAAAGGAAGTCAAAAAAGCCTTAAAATAATAGTCTGAGGAATTGACTAACCTATTAAGTAAGATATTAGAAGCATTAGAGAAATTAAACCAATAAATATGCAAATTAGAATAGCATAGAAGCAATATAAAATATAAAAAAACCAATTTTTAGTAATAATTTAACAGAAAGAACATGCCAAAAAGCCTTATTTATTCATTCGATTTGTCAATTTCAGCTAATTTAAAATGTCTTTTATCATTTGATTGTGCTTATTAATTGTTATATACTAATAATTTGACAGAGATATTTGTTTTTTTTTGTTTTTATTTATATAATATCAAGTAGAAAAAATAGTAATATATAAATATATCAATTGGATATAAATGTATAAATGAAATATTTCTAAACTACACTATTGTTGCTATATATATAATAACATTTAGCATAATATAACCTTTAATTTTCTGTTTTAGTTAAATCTACTATTATAATTATTAATTACAGAGGAGGGTAAAAAGAATCCTTAAGATTATTTTAATTAGTAAAAGCAGGTATATATAGTAAAATTTTGAAAAAGAATTTTAAGAATAAATTGGTCTATATTGGTATTGAATGTGAATATATTATTTTTGAAGTTAGAAGGTTATATAATAAGTAATCAGATATTGTTTTTCCTTTAATAAGAGCAGTAATTCCTCATGCTAATTCTTATTTATATTGTTTAGTATTACAAGTTTGCCAGATAGTAAAGTTGAACCAGTTAAGTAGAGAGTTAAATAAAGAGAAAAGAAAGTTGTTAGTTAGTTTTTTTAGAATTTATTGAAGTTGTTTATATTGGTCAAGTATTATTGTGCCTTAAATAAGTAAAAGTATTATATTATATATAGTAAAGTTTGAAGAAAGATTTTGTAAATTGAGGATTTGAATTATAGTATGTAATGAAACTTCTAAAAAGTTTAAAGAGATTAAGATATTTGTAGTTTCATTGATAAGAATGTTTTGTGGATTGTAAGTATAAAGTAAGCATTGAAATAAATATTCAGTGTTTTCATATTAATTACAATAGGAACAATTTGAAGTTAAATAAAGTAAGAGATAACAAATATTTAAATTTGACATCATTGGCAGGTTATTAAACAGGATTTTATTTCTAATTGAATTAAGTTTTAAATTAGAATTTTGTAAGTTAATGATTTTAGTAAATAGTAGAATGTTTATAGTAGAAAGATTTTGTAATAGTTTAAGTTGAAGAAGTTTGTTAAATGTTTAAATAGAAAAAAGGTTTTTGTAGAATTTACAAAGTTTGAATATAATTGGTATTTCTTTTCAAGTAAAGAAAGTAGGTAAATAAAAATAGTCAAGGTTATATTTTAGTTCTGCTTTTTTTGCATCTTGTTTAGCTAAAGCATTAGCAATATTATGTAAAGTGTTATTTGAATGTGATTTAACTTTGTATATAATATAATTTATATTTTTAAGTTTGGTTAGGTAATTTAGAATATAGATAATGTTCCAGTTGTTTTGTTTGGCTTAAGAATTGTAGTTATAAGGTATTTAATTAGTAAGAGTTTGTATAGTAGATAAGCTGTCTAAGTGAATATGAATTGAATAGTTGAGAGATAAGATAAAAAATAGAGGAATAAGTACTGCTAGTTCTGCTTATGTTAAGTTTGGTGCAAGGTTTATAGAGATATTAAATTTAATTTATATATTATTTTTCAGAATTCAGGCTATGCTAGTAGAGATGTTAAGTGTTTGTGAATTAAGTATAGAAGCATCTGTATAAAAATATATGTTAGTTGGTTTGAGAAATAGTAATTTTTTGTGAAAGTTTATAAGTTGGTTTTGGTATATAAGGTTAGGTATTATGTTTTGTATTAGGAGGATTTCTGAAAAAGATAGTGAAAACAATGGTAGAGATTTTGAAGCTGGTTTATATAAATCTGTATGAATGTTTTGAAATGCTTTGATTTCTTGTTTATTTATGTTAAGTTCAAAGGTTTGTTTTCTTTTTTGTGTTTTGCATTTAAGATTAATGATTTGTTTGTAATTTATTTGAAGCATTGTTGGTATAGAAGAAATATAAATTGTGTTAGTTGTTGAGTTCGTGATTTGATATTTTGAAACAGTACTTGAGAGCTAGATGTATTAGTTATTTTGCCAATATGCCAATCTGAAAATGAAGTATAAAGTGACCATGTATTTTTTAAGATGCCAAATTGGAGTATAATAAAATTTAATGTATTTAAAAATGAGTTGGTAGATTGAAGTTGAAGATTAGGCCCTAAGTTCAAAATAGGATGATCAAATATTTGGTTTAAGAGTATTTTAAACCATTTTGAGATAGGACCTTGTGGAGGTTTGAGAGTTCTAAGATATATATTTTTCCAAAGAAGAAGGTTGAGATTATCAGCTGTGACTAATTGTTCTAAGAAAAGAATTCTATTGTTTTTAAGACTTAGAGTTGTTGAGTTGTTAGAAGTTGCAATGAAATTATAAATATTGTTCAGTTGGTTAGTGTATTTGTAAGTTGTTGATTGATTTAGATAGATGTTGTTAATAGTGATATTATTTTTGCATAGATGGTAAAGTTAAGATATTATAGTATAGTTGGTAGATTTTCTATAGTTAGTTAGAATTGTATTCTGGGTTAGAGATGGTTTTCATATTTTAAAAAGCCAATTCTTAATACAGTATGTAGAGATTTGGTTTAGAAGTGTGTTAGTATTGAAGCATCTTTCTAGTATAAGTTTGTTAAATGTTGAAATATTGAGTAGTTGTGGATTAGTAAGTATGTCATTGTTTATATTAGTAGATAGGTGTAACATATGTTTAGTGCATTTTGTTAGAAAACTTGATAGTTATTGAAATTTGTTTTGTAAAGGAGAACATATTTGAAATAGATATTTGATTGATGGTGATAAGATAGTATTAAACAGTTGTGATATTTGTATAGAAAGAAGTTTTTTGTATTGAATAGTATGAATAAACTAAAAAGTTTTGCTAAAAATTTTTTCAAGTATAGGTTTAGTTAAGCCTTTGCTATCTAAGAGGTATTTGTTAAAATATTTATAAGATTTATATTTTAAAATTACTCATAATTTAAAAATAAAAATTTATATTTATACAATTTTAATAGCAAAATCCAAATATGATTGTCCATTCAAATTGCTATATTTAATCTTGATAGTAAAATCAAAATTTGAATATAGTTAATAGATTTAGATTTTAAATACTACTTAAACAGCTTTTTTTTTTTATTCTTATTCATGTCTATGCCTTTGTTATATAATATTTTAGATTAAATGACCTATTTGAATTGCCATCTTCAACAGGTTTCAAATACTATACAATACTCTTAGTTGTGACTCAAAATACAGAAACAGAAGAAAATATAATAGTTTTTCAATATGCAAATAAAAAAAGTCTTTATAATTGCCTAAAATCAAATAGAAAGATAAATTATCATTATAAAATTCACAAAGCAAAATATATTTACCATGATCTTAAGTAAAATATAAATAATTTTTTTTAATTTTTGATCGATTTACCTGGATTTTGTAATAACCAAGGTCTGAATTTCATTAGAATTCCAATTCAGATGGCTCTGTTTTGAGATATCTAACTATTTTTCTAATAGTACAGTTTTCTCTAATAACTTGAATATAAATTAAAACATGTGTTACTAAACTGCTATAATTTTAAGATCTTTTACTATTACTAAAGAAGATGTTATTCTTCTTACTGATGGAGGCTATAAAGAAAGTGTTAATCAATATTGTGAGCAAATTTGTGCCACCTTATTGGTTATAAAAGAGTAATTAACATTCAATATACTAAGATAATTTGCATAATTTTATTGCCACTAAAGATGTCTGTTTAAATAATAGTATTGTTATATAAACTATAGTTATCTCTTTAATGGCTTTGTTCTGAAATTTTTTAGAATTTTCAAAAAAAACTTCGCATTTACAAAAAGATTTTTTTATTAATTAAATTGCATCAAATTTACTTAGTGTATATTGATTATTTTATCTGATTAACTCACAGATTACCAATTAAGATAGTTTCTTATTAGAGTAAACTTTTTTGATAGAATTTTTTGATAACTAGAATCACTTGAATAGGAACTCTCACTTCTCAAAATATCTTCATATTTTTCTTTATATACTATTTAAAATAAATTAATTACATCTTTTAATAATATGTTCATAAAAGTTTACAAAGATCAATATTTACAGAAAACATTTTTTATTGCTTTAACTGATAAAAGTAGATGTTTATTTATAAAAACCAGAATTAGTACAAGAATTCAAGTAAGAAAATCTGATAATATATTTATTTATATAATATATATTTTTTGTAAAAATAACATTATCTAAAACTATATTTGATTTTTTTATTATCTAATATTTTTTTTACAAGATCTAAATTGTCTTTACTATAATGTCAAGATAAACAATTTTGTAAAGTAAAATAGATTTAAAGAATTCTAAAATAAGATCATCAAAAATTCTACCTTAATTTCAAAATATAAAAAACTTTATATAATATAATAATCACATACTCATTCAATTTTAAATAATTTAACATTCTTATTTTTCTTATTAGTAAAATAGAATGTAACTAATTCTATTTTTATATAAACAGTAAAACTTGAAACTTTTAGTTTTAGCAAAAATCCTTCATCATATTTAATCTCATTAAGAATAAACTTTTCAAGAGATAAAAAATTCTGAATAAGTTCTTTATATTAATCATTTACTTTTAGTTTAGTAATTGTTATGTTGATTTGGATCTTTAAAATTCTTTGATCCAAAGCATATCAGTATTATAAGTTCACAGAATAGTTCTTTGTTTGATCAAAAAACTATTTTACCAAAAACTCTAAAATCTAAGAATAATGATATGTAAAGAACTTTTATTTTTTTTGTTTAGTGATCTCTATTAATAATTTTTGAAAATAATCATTCAATTTAACTAAATGAATAGTGAGTTGTTTTAAACTTGAAGATACAGAAATCACTTTAACAAAGAGCTCATTATAAACAGTATATATATCAAGTATACTAAGAATAAATGAATAGTTCACATATTGTATGAACTTAAAATATTCATAAATTAGTTTTTTTATAAGTTTGTTATTTTTAATTTCTAGATTTTTTAGAATAATTTCTTAGCTTTTATCACTTAAAGATCTGAAGAGTATATGCACAACTTCTTCTAAAATCTGCTTAGCTTTTTCTTCTTCATTAATTTCTAATACTAAATAAAATTTTATAAAAAATCTTGACACATTCTTTGAACAACAAAATAAACAATAACCTTGTTTATATATTGTAAAGCATTATAGAGATAATTAGGTTTAATATTATCAACAATAATTTTCTATATCTCATTTGGAATTATTATTATTGTCAAATTTAATTTTAAAATAATTGTTATTATTATGTTTATTTAAATAGTTTTTAATGTAATACATTTTATAAAATAGTATAAATCTTTTATTAATAATATTTTTATTTTTATTTTTTTATTTTTTTAACTTAGACAGCTTAACTGATTACTTTTATTAAGATTCTTGTATACATGTTTACAAAGTTGGCTTAAATTTTGGTTTGACATCCCCCAGCTACTTCTGTAAGTGCCCAGGAGTGGTCTGCCATATGGGCCAAGTGATTATTCCTGACCTGAGGCTATACCAAGCTAGCCAGTATGACCTAGAAAAAAGGGTCTTATATTTCTATTTACAAAACTAAAAACTGAATTGAGTCATGTTTCCTGAACTTGAACCTTGTTCTTCTCTTTTTTCTTCCTCATAACTTGGTTCTATTCATCTATATTTATATTTTTTCTTTCTTTTTGTGTTTCCTTGCTTGAGAGGTTTTGTTTTTTGTTGTTTTCTTTCTTTTTATTCTTAATATCAATTTTTACTAATTTTTTCCAATCGACAACCCTATTACATCAGTTTTTTCATATATTTTCAAAAAACCCATTCTATGCTGCATTTGTGAACACTGTTATAAAGTTTTTGGTTTCCTTTAGGGATTGTGTAATATCTTGTACTGACTTTTTGGCTTTTTCTTATATTTGATCTTTGATAATTTTGGATCTGCTTGCTGATCTTTCTTCCTTTGAAGTTTCTCATAAAAGCTTTTTAAGTTCTTCTTTGGTTGTCTTTCTCTGGGTTTCTTTTGCAAGTACTGTTCATGCCAAATCAATTAATATATTTTCTGTATCATCTCATCCTTTTTTATACTCACTGCATGTTGCTAAGTAGTTTTGATCCTCTTTATGATCTTTATTGCATAGTATACAAATTGCATTTTTGTATAGATCTGGTCATCTTTGTGTCAAAGTCTTAAGTACAGGTAGTTTTTTGTTTATACATTTAATTAATGTTGCTAATTTTCTATTCCTCTTTATACTTGTACATTTTGTTTCACTTTGTCTTTTAATACTTTGCCATAATGTTGACCAGTCATGTTCTTCCTTTTTCAGGATTGGTTCAGTTTTTTGAATTGATAATATAAATCTCCATTCTGCTCTGACTTTAAATTCTAGTACATTTTTGATGAACTTTCTTGTTAGGCTTTCGATTACTAAATTCTCTCAGCAGAGTAAAATGTTTGAATTCAAAGGTGGCACCTCTATTATTTTATTTCAATTAACTATTTTGCCTCTCTCTTTTGCTAATTTATCTGCTTTATCATTTTATTTGTTACAACTATGTCTTTTTACTTTAACTAAATCTAAATTTAATTTTTTTATACTAAGTTATTCTAGAATACTTCTCTTAAGATTATAATTCTTTTCTTTAATCCAATGTCTGCTTGACTATAACTTTTTACCTTTGTTAAGACCTGCTATTGCTGCTGCACTGTTAGTATAAATCTTAACTTTTTTCTTTCTTGGTGTTATTAGCAGCACATACCAAATTGTAAGCAGCTTTGATTTTGTTGATGAAGGCCAATTTCATGCATCAATTGTATCTTTATCAATTACTTTTTCCTCTTTACTATCTATTTGCACCCACCCTACTTCTATGTAATCACTCTTTATTGAGTTTTCTGTTACTGATTTCTTAAGTAATCCATCTGTATAAAAAATCAGCTCCTTATTATTTTCTAGTTTGTTTCTTTAGTTTTTATAAACTAGCTCTTTCTTAAGTACTTGACTAAGTCATTGTTTTTTAATCATTTCTATGTCTAAATCTTCACATATTACTTCTTTAACTGGGCTCTCATGTTTGCTTGGTTTGATTGACTTATTGCATTCCAATCCTCTTATCATTTTTTGCTCTATTTTGAGTTTAGGCACTTCTTTCTTACTAACAAGCCTTAATAGAGAACCTTGAATGTTTTCTTTATTATTTTACTTTTTACAACTTTTCTGTTCTCCAATTTGATCTAATTTGCAAACATTACATTTTTCCAGAATCTCGCCTATTTTGTTTTCTTGCATTTTTGGTTTTCAATGTTCTGTAAGCACTTTTTTGGGTGTGTTTGCAACTATCTTCCTAATTACTAAGGTTTTTTCTTTTTCTATTCATGGTGCCTTTAGTACAACCTATTCTTTTTTCCTGTTATCATTTGAGCATCTGTCTAATGTTTTCTGTAGTAATAACTCTTTATTTCTTTCTGATAACATAAATTCTAGTTTGAGTTGTCTACTACTTTTGTTTTCTAGCAAAATTTCTTTAATTCTTTTAAACCATTTTGCTGGTCTTCCTTTGCTCAATTTTTTTCTTAGGAGTTTGAGCTACTGCCATGAAATTATTCTATTGTCTTCTTTATTAATAAATTGATTTACTATGAATATATTGAGCTTTTTTAATGCTAAAGCTACTTGTAATGTATACTTGTTCTCCAACATGTCAGTGATTTTCAATTTTCTCTGTCTTTTTTATGTTTAAATTATTAAATTCAAATAATATTTATAACTCTTTAGCTCTAAGCATTAGCTGACATGCTAAATTGTTTATTTATAAGTTGCTGCATACTTTTGCTGAGTTTTTCTGCCAGTTTGTTTCTGTTATACCTAATAGCAGCAGTCTTTGATTAATTCTAATTCTTGTTAGTTTTTCTTCAGAATCTACTAAGTTAATTCATGCTTGCAAACTTGTGATTTGTTTAATTAACAATTGGTCCTATAATGTATTGCAGTTGCCCAGATTTTTATAAATAATTATACTATTGTTTATTGTTCTTGCAATTCCTAACTTGTGTTTAGCTACTCCTATAATAGGCCCTTGTATAATATCAATTATTCTTTTTAAAAGCTTTGATACTTGAAGCATATATACCAACTTTGGCATTATACACATATTGTTTATATATGATATTTGAGCACCTGTTATCTTTTAGTATTGAGCAGCCTTGCTGTAGAATGCACTAATTCTTTGGCTCTTGTTTTAATTTGGCCTTTATAAAGTTTATTATTAAGCCAAATTTTTAAGAAATTTGTTATTTTGGTTTTTTCTTCTTTATAAATTTATTTGTTATTTAGCATAACCTTTCTATTTTCTTTTAATTCACTTGGATTTATTATAATAAGTTTTGATTTCTTTCTATTTATCTAAATGTCATTGAGCTTAAAGAAGTCTTTAGCAATTTGCAATGTATGCTCTATTTGCTCTTTATTACTTGCTATTCATGTTGTATCATCTGCAAATGCCACCACTGCTTGACCTGATTTCATCTTTACTGTATAGTTTAGTTTGTTGTCATTTGGAATTGGCAATACTGTTGTATAACCTAGACCTACATTGTTTTATATTCTTTCTAGTAGTGGATTATAGAATACTCTCTATATTAATGATAAGAGAACTTCTTCTTGTTCAATTTCATCATTCATTACAAAAGCCTCTGTATAATCCCAATGTGTAATTATTTTAGATTGTCAACCTTGAAAAAAATTTAGTATCATTGAAATTGTTTTCTCTGACAACTTAATTTTTTTTATTGCTTTTTTAATGCAATTAGTGATACTGAATCAAAAGCCTTTTTTTATATCTTGCAAAACTAACCATATTTTATTGTTTTTCTTTTTAGTATCTTCCATTATTGCATTTCTAATATGCACTGGCTTCTCAGTTGAGTTTTCTTGCAGTTTTACAAAGTTTGGCTCTTTGAGTATATTTTTTTTACAGAAAGCCTTTGTTAATCTTTTAGTTAGAATTATTGTTATACACTTCTGAAAGATCTCTAGAAGTGCTATTGGTCTAACATTATCTAAATTATAATGCTAGTCTGTTTTTTTAAAAATTGGGTATATTTGTAAAATCTTCTATTTGTCTAGAATTTTGTCTGTTTTAATAAAAATTTCTGCAAAATTTCTAAAGATTTCTTGGAACTTAGATTCTGTTACTTGAATTAGAATATATGTAATGCCTAAAATTCCTGGTACCATTTTCTTTTTAAGATCTATTAACATTTCACTCTATTCTTTTTCTGTAATGTCTTGTTTCAGATTTTATATTATTCCTCTTTTATTGATCTTTTTGGTTTGTATACTTCTGACTATCATTCTTTGAAAATTTCTTGATTAAATTGTCTTGTTCTAAACTATTTTTGGTAGTGTTCTTTTGTCTTTTCTAAAATGTCTGTTGATTCTATAAATAATTTTCTTCATTCTTTTATCTCTTCTATCAGTCTATCTATTTTAATTTTTTTTGATGATTTATCTAATAGACTTATTAGCATTTTGCTTTGCTTTTTATTAATCATTTGGTATCTTTTTTTCATGTTTTCTTCAATTTCTTTCTTTCTTTAATTATCCAATTCACTGGTCCTTCTTATATGAAGTATTCTTTACCAATCTTTTAAATTCTTAATGAGTTTACAGGACCAACTCTTTTGTGCCAAATCTATATACATTCTATGCTGTTGATTAATAAAGATAATTTTTTTATTTAGATCTTCTATATAGTTTTCTAAGTAATCTAGTTTGATGTTTTTCTTTCTAATATTTTCCATCTTTCTAACTGAGTAAGTGTTTTCTCCAATTGCACTTCTTTTGTTTTCTTTTTTTTGTTAAATGCTGTATTTGATATTTTCTTTATTGAAAGATATTTGTATACTATTATAATAATGTTATTGCTAATTGCATCCTACTATTTATTTATGTTTATCTTATTTTTAATGTCTTTCTTTAATTAAGAAAACCTTTTCAAATCTTGAATAGAAATTTTCTTTTCTAGTTGCTTATTGAGATTTTGCTTATAGTTAACCCAATCTTCTTCAGTTGCTTTGTCATACATAATTACAGTTCTTTTGATATTTTCTCTTTTAATTTCTGTTGCACTATATAATGTAATCAAGTGATCCAATTCTATTTTTGCTACTACTATGTTATGATCACTGTTTGTACATATATCCATTAGCTGAATTTCTGCTTTGTAAAAACCATTTGCCAGTTCTTCTGTAATCTAAATATAATCAATTCTTAAATCTGAATCTTGACTTGACTATTAGACTTCTTTTGATTTTAGATTAATTAATCTAAATACATTTCTAAATTCTTGTCTTTCAAGCAAACCTAATAATAGGTTTGGTTTTGGTTGCTTTTTCTTTAATTTTGTTATTCTATTTAAGTTGACATCTATTATACTGTTAAAATCACCTATAATTACCATTTGTGTTCTTTCAAGTCTTTTAATATACTTATTTATAATTGTTTTTTGAATTTGTCTTTATTTTTCTTTGTTGTTTGGTGGCAAATAAATTATTATAACAATAATTTCTAGCTGTTTAAACATGAAACTAGCTGAGATTATATATTCCTTTACTCTGTCTATCTGCTCCAAATGTTTTTTCTACTGATTTCTGATTAGCAAACCTATACCTGAACCTTTCTTTTTGTTTAAACATGCATTTGTCTAAAAACTCTTATATCCTTCTAAATTTTTTGTTAAAAAGAATTCCTCTTTAGCTGAGATATTTTTTTCTGAGAGTTCTATGATATCAAGTTCATTATTTATTATCTATTCATATAGCACTTCTATTTTTTGATTATTTGCTTTGAGGCCATTAATGTTGTATGTCACTAGTTTAAGCTCTATTGTTTCATTTTCATATATTCTTTTTGTATAAATTTTATGTTGAGTATTTTTAGTCACTTGCTGAAACTTATCTTTATCTATTTGTTTTTCTATTCCTTTACTGTTATCTATATTCAGTAGCTTTACTTCATCTTCTTGAGAATTTTCTTTTAGATATAAAATGTTTTCTTGTATTATTTCTGTTCCAACTACTTGAACTTGTGAAGAGAAGTACAACTCTATATTTGTTAATTTCAAGTTAACTTCAGCAACTATTAGGAGCAGTTTGATGGTTTCTATTTTACTACTGTGCTGTTATCCTCTTTCTGCTTTTCTAATTTGTCAAGTTTGCTAAGTATTCTTTATAGTAACCTTTCTGTAAATGTTTCCATATCACCTTTTTGCACAATTTTGTTTTCTTTCTTTTGGTTTCTCATTTCTTTACTTTTTCTTCATATTTGTATTCTATTTTCTGAATATTGTTTTCTTTTTTCTCATCATTATAATTTTTGTTAGTTAATCTTGTTTTCTCTCTTAACTTTCTTTTTAACTTGTAGTCTTCTCAAAAGACTGTATGGTTGTTGTATTTTATTAGTTTGGACTGTGCTGCTTCTAATTCTTCCTGGCTTGCAAATATAATTATTGCAAATCTTCTGAAATTACCATTTCTATTTGTAAGAATGTATGCCAATTTGCATCTTTACTTTTTAAACTTCACAGAAGCAGCACCTCTGAAGCTTCTTTAAAAAGCTCTAGTAATTTGGCTGTATAAAGATTTTGTCTATTTCTTTGTTCGTAATTTTCTTTTCTTGAGTTACTTAGACTAACTTGTTATTATCTAATAGTAATAACCATGGAATGTGTTCATCATTACTGCTTGTAATCTCAATTATCACCAGTGTTTTAAATTGTGATCTTTTGACTTTTACTATATGTATATTGCCAAGGCTTCTGCACATATACTCTATTTCTTCATACTTGACATTTATTAGCAAATCTCAAATTGTCAAATATCTTGTAATTTTCATCTTCTCTTTTTCTTTTTTACTAGAACTAAGTTTTTCTACTTTTTCTTTAAGATGTAAGCCAAATTCCTCTTTTTGTGAATTTAAGATCACTTGATATCTTTTTTTGTATTTTGGTTTTATTACCTTTTTATTTTCTTTATAATGTATATTAAATTTTCTTTCTAGAATTTTAGCCTCTTCTGGAATAAGATTACATCAGTCTTCTTTTTTTTTTTAATGCACTCACTTAATGTCCTTCTGCTATATTCACAGTTGAAATCAACCACCATCTAGCTATTACCATTTTGAAATTTCTCTTCAATTGTCTTAATATGTTCATTTCCTCTAAGAACCTACTTTATATAATTCATTCAGTATTCTTTAGTTTCTCTTGGAACTTTAAAAGATAGAGTTTTTGCTTTAAAGGAAGTACTCTTATTGCAGGTCCTGTTTTTAGAAAACCAGAGGCTATCTTCTAACTAAGTTGCTACTGATTTGATTTCTAACTCTTTTTGTTTGATTGTTTCTCTGACACTTTGGATTATAATTTCTTGTGAGGTTCCTGACTCATCTTATGCTCTCCTTTATCTGACTCTTCTATATTGTTATCATTACTTACTAATAACTTCTTGTTTTTATTTATTAGTTCTATTTATTATACTAATACTTAATACTTTTTTGCTCTGGTGTTTCTAATTGCTCTATGCCTTTATTACTTTTATATCTGTCATCATTGTATCTTCTGTTTGTTGTCTTTTCTTTAATATTATACTAGAATAATTTTCTTCATTTCTATTATTTTCTTTAATCTCTTTCATCTTGTTCTTTTCCTTTCTTATTTCCTCTTTGTTTAAACTTAACATGTAATCAACTGAGTCTAGATTTTGGTTTGCTATCTTAATTTATTGCCTAATCTTCAATAGTTTTCTTTAGTACTGTTTTAGCTTCTTCTGATGCATATCTCAGGGCTTTGAGTATTTGACTATATAGTAGAAGATCCTTAGGTATAATTTTTTAGAGATCACCAAGAGTTAAGTTTTTTGCTATAGTTTCTAAATCACTTGGTTCTTTAGTCATAGATGTTTCTAAGATGTAGTTTAATTTACTACAGTTTAAGTATCTATGCAGTTTGTTAACCATTTCTTGCCTCTGCTGAATTAGACTTTGTTTGTTGATTATCTCTATTCAATTACTTTATTTGCTTGATTTATTTTTGTATTTTTATTGTTTAACTATCTAATTCCTAATTTAGTTTTGTACATAACTTGATGTTGTTGTTTTCTTTTGCTGATTGTTGTAAATTACTATATCTGGAATGTGGCTACTTGTTTGTTTTTGTTGTTTACTATTTTGGTTGATCATGTGTGCTTTGCAATTTTTCTGAAGTAGTGTAATGTCCCACTTTTGTCAAAAACAATTTTTTCAAAACTGACTCCAAGTTTTTCCAATAATTTGTTTTTATGAAAGTAAATTTTATATTAAAATAAGAAGAAAACATACTGAATAAGTAAAATCTATGGCTTTCTAGATACTTTAAAAGAGACAGACCAAGTTGATTAGTTGTACAAATCAGAAATAATAAATAAACAAAATTTGTTTGCTCTTTATTAGAGTTGCCAAGTTTATACTAGCAACCAGACTGCAAATAGCTGCTTATAGCTTTTGAGTTTCTAGTAATATTAAACTAATAGTATTAAATTCAATATTTTTAAAGAAAGCTATATTATTAAAGGAAACTTATAATATTGTTTGTTTTAATAATCTACAAGAAAGAGTTTTAATAATATATTTATTAATAAAATAGTAAATTAAAATATAGGTTTAGAATTATGTAATTTTAATTTATTACAATTATTAAAAACCACTTTTTGGAATTTGAACTCATGAAAGCTACTATATTCGATAACTTTTTATTTAAAAAAGTTTCTCTTATGTATATTAAGATATAGTTCATATACTTGAATAGGTTCTTCTTGGTCTTTTTATTACTGAAGCTTGTAAAATTCAACATTATCTCTTCAAGATAGTCTACATATTCACAAGCCATTTCTAAGGTAAACCCATTAACATTGTTTTTTTCATACTTTAAAATTCATAAGTTTCACATATCCTTTATAAAAAAAACCAGATCACTACAGATTCTTCTTGCTTGAAATTCAGTAACATTACCAAAAAGTTTGTAGATATATGAATGGCTACAAACATGTATGCCTTCTTTAATACAGACCTAATAGTTGCCAGAAACTGTTTCTAGAATGTTTCTACTAAATTAATATCTAATTATCTAAGCAAAGAATAAGAAGAATACAATACACTTAATGAATATATAAGCAAGAAGACTTTTACAAAGAGAAACTTTATGATTCTGAAATTTTCTACAATAATTGAAGATTTTAGAATATCAAATTTAATGAATAAAAAAGTTTTTTACTTTTAAATTTACTTTTATTTAAATATTACTATTACTAATCAAAAGTTTATTTAACTATCCATATGACTCAAACTATTACAATAAACTTTATACTTTTATATAACTAAATATATTAATATTAATTTAACTGATTAAAAATAAGCATTTCTTTATTGTATTTTATTATTTATATATACTTTTTACAAAACTAATTAATTTACTTTTTATCTACAGCAAAGGCAGTGCCTAATCCAAAATAAATTCTTTTTGCCTATGATCAATCACAAATTAAGTTATTTATGTTGGATTATGTTGAATTCAATTGTGATTGATATAATCTTTACCAGTTTATATATATATGCAACATTAATAGTCTCTGCTATTCTTTCTACTATATTTATAAAACTTTAATTGTTTTCTCACTAAAACATGATTCTAATCCATTTTTAATTTGGTTATTTATGCCAATTATAGGGCAAATGCATGCATAATTAGTCAAATTCTTGAATATGATTGTTGACTAGTTCATCTGATTGACTAATAAATTCAATTTAGTTTTACATTATTTATACAGTTTTAAATACTTTTTAAAAAATAAAAACTAATTATAATAAAATAAAAAAAGCTGTATATAAGGTTTTATTAGAAGCTGTAGACTCAATAGTTAAAATAAGATCTAATTCTTGTTTATTTAAACCATTCACTTAGTAATAAGTTGGTTTTGGAAAGCTATTACTATACTAACTTTTTTAAATAAATGAGAATTGAGTCTTATTTTTGATTATAAAGTTCTATAGCTTTTTTTATTTTATTATAATTAGTTTCATTTTTTAAAAAAATACTCTAAATTGTATAAATAATGCAAAATTTTTTAGCTGATTAGACAAACTTCTATCTATAAATTGAATATAGTCTCTAAAATGATGCATAATGAGGTTTAAAAAAAGATATTGTAGTGTTTTAGCACATGTCTGAATTATATATACTTGATTTTAAAGACTGTATTTGATATGTTTTTAAAAAAATTGAAGTTAGGTTTTTTTTGACAATGCATTCATATTGTTAAAATTGCTTTTACATATTGAATATACATATTGAATACTTAAAATTCTATTTGCTAAAGATCGGAAAAAAATGGCTTCAACTTGCTTACTCAATCTGAAAACAACACTTTTATACTTATCATCTTAAAAACTTCCCTTTACTTTAACAACAAAATAACTAAGCAACTGACAACCTTATAACACATCCTACTTAAACTATTAATAGCATTCTCAATTATTACTATTAACCTGTTCATTTCACTAATATAAAACTTCCTCAAGAGCTTATTACTGACCTACTAATTATTAAACAACATATTTGATCACATTTTCAAAACTGAACTACACACAAACCTATTAATCAAACTCTTTTTAACAATTTCTGGCAACAACACTACCTTTTATACTCTTACATTAATTCCACTTGGTATAATTAGCTTAATTCCTTTATTACTAATAATGAATTTCTAAGAACTCTCTTCCAACTACCTAATAACAAAACTTGTGGTCCTATAGGCATTAGTTATAAAATGCTCAAACATATTAGGCCTCAATGCACTTCTGCTATTATTGCTCTCTTTAATCATTGCCTTCTTGAAAACAGAATTTCCAAGCAATAAAAACATAGTCGCATTTATCCTATCTCTAAACAAAACACCTATGATGATGATTATAACCTTACTCAATCTATTAGCCTTATTGAACATATTCACAAGCTCTATATCAAAATCTTTACTAATCAACTTAGTTCTGTATTTTTAACTTATTCAATTCTCTTACCTTTTAATTATATTACTCTCTTCAACAACAGTACTTCAATTCCTATCTATAGTTTTAACAATCTTATTGAAGATGCTTTTTGTAATTATAAGGACATTTGGTTACTCTTACAAAATATGAATAAAGCCTATGACTCTGTCAACTTTACTCTTTTTAAACATGTATTCTCTTACCTTTTACTTCTTTCATCTACTATTAACATTCTCTCTAACCTTCTTACTGATTATCACAATCAAGTTATAACAAATCTTGGCTTAACTTCATCCTATCCAGTTTACAATAGTATTGACCAATATGAAACTATTACTTCTTTGTTATGGCATATTTACTATGATTTATTTATCTTCTACATATATTCAAACACTCCTGGCTACAAATTACAATCCTTCTGGACTACTAATCTCAAACTTCAAACATTTAATTTATTACAAAAAAATGCTTTGTTTTGGCTTATATAGATGATACTCTTTGGATTTTCTCATCACAATCTGAACTATTACATATGTTATCTATAGCTAAATCCTTTTATGCTATAGCCAATATTTATGTCAACCTTTCAAAATCCATTTTGGTTACTAACAATCCTCTATCTTATTATACACCTATCTCTTATAATAACCATTTTCTTCCTCTACACTCTTTTAAAATACCTTTTAAATTTTTAGATTGTTGGTTCACTTTGAAAAACAAACAATCTAAACAAATAAAACTACTTATCTCTGAACCTTCTCAACTAATTCAAATCACTAAAACCAAATGTATTAATAACTCACATGCTTGCTATATTATTAACACAGTGATTATTCCTACTTTTGAATACTGACTTCAAAATATTGTAATCAATTAATCAACTTGCAACAAAATATTTATTCAACATATTGGCCTTAACAAACTTAAAGCCAAACTTTGTTATATAATATCTTCTAGTACCCTTTAACATCCACAAATTTACAATATCAAACACATTTGAGACATTTAACTGCAACATTATATTCCTAATTTTCTCAAACAATATAATAACTCTGACCTATTAGGCATATTCAAATCCAACAATTACAAAACAATCTTTGGTCTTTAATCAGAATTTTCTCTTATCACAACTTAATTATTAATGGTTCTAACCAGCTAACCACAAACTTTAAAATTATACAGCTTATTAAACATATTGGTTAGACATTCTTAATCAATCCAACTAATAATATTCCTTATACTTTACATGATGGAACTATCTCTCTGAAATCTCTTTTTTCTTCTCATTCTTAATATCCTATTTTCAAAAAACAACTTAGACATCACAAACTTCTCTTTCTCAATCAACTTACTACTTATGATAATTTATATTTATTACATTGGCATTATATTTCTCCCAGACTAAACAAACTCTCTAAAGGTATTATACCTCAATGGTTTACTACTCTTGAGAATATTACTACAAGTTATTCCTATCAATGTTCATTCTATGATTATTTTAATCTATCTCAATCAAACTACTTTCTTTATACTACTAGCTACTTTAACTCTAATACCAAGTCTTAGTTACTTATTGTTCTTAATAATCAAATTATTGTTAGCAAGGCCAGAAGGCATAATAGCCCTACAGGCCTTACTTTTATCACTCACTGGCACTGTTCATTTCAGTTTCAGTTTACTAACCTTTATTCTACTCCTTTCTTTACTACTATTATATGTTCTGAATGCTATCTTAATTCCAATACAATTACTAACAAATGCATTATTTTTATTTTTACAAATTTGTCTACTAAATTATTTTGTTATATTAATCCTGACAAAACTCTCAACCTATATGTCAACTTTCTTGATATTGCATACTCTGTAGCTATTTAACATCCTGTATATATCTCACCTCCTTCTTTATTAACAATCAATCTATAACAATTACCTTGCATCTTTTAATTATGCCAACTTACTGACCGTTTACAGTCTATTGCTAATTCTAATTATAGTCTAACTATTATTTCATTTTATATTAATAATTCTGTCATTGAGCTTGGTACTTCTCAATACTCTATAGGCATAGGCTGGGTTTAATTTGATAACTCTACAACTATTTATTTATTTCAGGCACAAGTTAAACTTTGGTTATGCTTTTTTAAAGCTAAAATTCTTGTTATCCTTTTAGCAGTTATTACTGCTTCTAGAAACTGTTCTGTTCATATTTTTACTAAATCACAATCTGTAATCTCCAAATATCACAATATCTGCTCATTAGCTTCTAAACTTTCTCATACTCATAAATCATACTTTTCTATTTGGCAAACTTGTATCAATGTCATTAACTCATACAATATTTAGCTCACTTTTATAAAGTTACTGCATACCAAGATGACCTATTCAATAATCTTGCTAACTAGCTTGCTTGTAGTTATTAAATACTATCTTTCTTAATATTTCTAAATAATAATCCTTATAACTCTGCATATATTTCATTTATTGATCAATTTCCTATTGAAATTCCTATTCGACACTCTATCCATACTATCTGTCAAGCTCATATTAAACCACTTTAGACATCCCAACATCGTTTTTAGCAATGGTCTACTATTGCATCTAATATTAACTAGAAAGCCACTTGGCTTTACATTAATAACAATCAGAAAGTCTCTAACTTTGCTCATAGCTTTCATTTCTCTATTCTAAAAACCTTTTATATTAAAATTCTCTTGAATGAACTACCTGTTTTTCTTACTTTTCACAAATGTAACTCTTCTTACTCTTCTCTCTGTCACCAATGCAATCAAGCTAGTTCTTTACTACATTGAACTCTTTGTCTTTCTACTCAAACAATTTATTATTTAATTTCTAATTATCTTAACTGCATCTTAAATACCATTGCTCTTAACATGTCTGCTAATTTTGTTTTTAATTTACATCAAGAAATTCTTACACTTAACAGTTTTAAACTGCATAACTTTTCTCATATACCATTTCTTATTTCTACTTTTTCTAGCTTAGTCTTTATAAACTTGTTTTTACTATTCATAATACTTCTATTTCTTATTATATAGCTATCTCTTTTTCTATTAAATTTCTTCTTCATCTAAATCAACAAATATATAAACAATTATAGATTCTATATTGTATTTCACATTTAGCACAGTTTTCAATTACATCTTCTACAAACTCAACGCATAATTCTCTTTTTAGTTTACTATTACCTCCTATCTCAATACCACAAATTATTACTAAAATTAATCTTTAGACTATCCAATGAATTAAATATTATATTCCTCTCTCATATATTATTACCAACACCCACATTTAGATGAGCCTTGGCTACTCTTGTAGGTTTAGATCACAGATTATATATCTGAATTTTTATTCTTTATATATAATTTAAAAGCAAGCTTTCTTTATAAAAACTTCAATTAAATTTTAATAAAGTTAAAGGCATAGCCTCACTGTTAATATTTAAAAAAAAAATAAAAGAAAATCAGATAAAAATTTATGCAGATTTATGCAGATTTATCAGGTCCCACTTCTGAGAACTGAAATCAAAAGGTTTTAAAAATTATAAAACCAGACTTGACTTGATGAGCTAGTTTTCAGTTTGATTCTAGGTTTCAGTTCAATTTTGTAGAACACTATAGCTAAATAATAGAATACAAAAAGTATTAGTAAAAAAGAATGTATAAACCAGATAATAAGAAATCTTAAATATAAAAAATAAAAATAAACTAAATTATATATATAAATAATTAATAATAATATCAAAACTAAGTTATATACTACAACTAATAAAAATATTAGAAAAAAATAAGTAAAATATACAATTAATAATATGTTTGATAAACTAAAAAGTAATTTACTAAAATATTTTAAAACTATATAATAAAATGCAAAATCTTGACAGTTATAGAACATTATAATAAAAGTTAGTAATAAAACTAAATAAATAAAAAGTCTTAAATAACTAATAAGCTAAGAATAATACAAAGTTGTCAAAAAATAGAATTAACAAAAAATATATAGAAACTAAACTAAATACTAAAAAACAAAACAAGTTAAAAAAATAACTTAGTTTGTTAGATAATATTAAAAACAAAAAAACAAAAAATAAATAAATAATTTTTAAATATAGTAACAGAATATAAAAACTCTTGGAAACATAATTGTAAAAAAAAAAATAGAACTTAAATAAGTAAAGTAGATATAATATCTAAACTAACTTCTTAATACAAAAAAAGAAGCTAATTATATAGCTGTAGTTCAAAAACATCAAAGCTAGTTAAGTAAAAATAAAAAAGTAAAATAATTTAAGATAATAAAAGTAAAGACATTCAAAAAATCAAATAATAAAAAAATAAAAAGAATATTAAAACAAATAAACACAATATTTAAACAATAAAAATTAAGTAAGAATATGTATTAGAAGATAAAAGAAAAAAAAGATAATAAACAAATAAAAAATACTTAAAAAAATATTAATAAATATTAATAAATACAAATTAAAAAAATAAACTATTAATAAAATTAATAAAATAATATTTATATAAGAAAAGAAGAACAGATAGAAGAAAGCTACTAATAATAAACAAAAATAAATAGTAAAATTAATATAATTTCAAATATATTAATAAGAAAAGACAATAACAAAATTAAAATATAAATAAATTAACTAATAGAAAAAATAAAAGCAAAAAAGTTAGAAAATAAAAAATAAAAGATTAAAAAACTTATAATAATAAAATAGTTAAAAGTAGAAATAATTAAAAAATAAAAACTAAAAAAAAATTATAGTTAAGAAATAGTAAAAGTTCTAAAAAGAAATATAAAAAAAAACAAAAATAAATAGATAATATATTCAAACACCTCTGGCATTGAAAAACTAGTTTAGTAGATATAGAATATACTAAATTGAATCTAAATAGTAATATTGGTACTAATCTAGTAATCTTGTGTCAAAGATAAATTCAAAAAAATATAAATACTTAGTTCCAATAAGATGATACTTTGATATAAATAGTAACTAAGATAGCCCTAATCTGATATATCACTACAATAGTAATATAAATATTGTATATATATGCAATATATATGTTAAAAATTAGAAAGTTTAAGGATAGTGATGATGTAGATCATTTTTACTAGTAATTTTATAGCAAATTATATGATATTATATAATTTATATATAAAATTTTGTTTATATTACTCAAATTTTCTATATAAATTTTGTGTGACCTAGAAAACTCATAAGCTGACTTAGGCAAACTTAGTAATATTTAAAGTATTTTTTTTTAAATAAAATAAATTATAAAATTTTATCAAAATAATTAAAAGATATAAATTTATATATTATTAAATTTTGGTAACAATTGAATATAATACTGAAAAGTTTTATTATTAATATATATATTTTTTATATATAAAATTTTATTTGCTAAGAAAATCATATAACAAATGATCTACATTACTCTTATCTTTAAATAAAAGATTTACAAATAGATCTCAGATATAGCATCTAGTAAATAACCTATAGGCAGAACTCTTAATTAGATAATGATTAAAGTTATATGTATAACTAGTTGTACTTTTATTAATAGACTTTGTATATAAAAATGTAATTATATGTTACTAATAAAGATATACAGATAAGATTGTCACTTCGAGGAAAAATAAAAAATAAATAATAAATAATAATATACACAAACAGTATAATAAAGATAAAGATTAAAAAAGAGATAATAAATAGAAATATAAGTATAAAATAGTTTCAAATAAGTAAACTACAAGATTAACTAAAAATTTAGTATCACTAGTTTAAAAAAGTTTACTAACTATATAATCTTATTAAAAAAATTAGTTCACAATTTAGTTTAAAATTAGAGTCTTATTATTAAATTAATTTTTGTTTAGAAGATTATAGTTATAGTAAAATTTTATAAGAAAATTTTTTTGTTAGTATGCAGAAGACAGCTTTATAAACAATATTTTAAGCTATAGGCATTTTTATTATTTATTTTTTTTGTAATTTTTTGTATTAAAAAAATCTTGAAATCTGATTGAATACTAAAATATTTTTGACTAATGATTTAATCACTATTAAGATTAACCAAAAAAAAAATAGTACTAGAACTAAAAGAATGATCAATATTAATAATAATAATAACTTTAAAGAAAATATAAGAAAGGTTAATATACAAATTAATAATGACATAAGCAAATTCTTACTTTAACTTAAACAAAAATATAAATTAATATAAGAAAAATTGCAAAAGAAGAAGAATTTGAATAAAAAAATAAAATTAAATCAAAAAAAAACAAATAAAAGAAAAGAAAAACCAAATTAAAGAAGAAGCTAGAAAGATAATATTAGAGCTTGTTATAAAAAAGAAAAGACTCTTTTATTATTAACTTTAAGTAATTAGATAAGCAGCTTATTTTTATTTAAAATAATATAACAGGTTGCATTTAAGTATTATTAGAGTAACTGGGTGATAGAAAATTTAGTTATTAGATATTTATATATAATTGCAAAAATAAGTTTAAAAATCTTAATAAAGTATTAGCATAATTGCTTAAGAGAAAAATAGTAATAATAATAAAGAATTAAAAAAATTATTTATATCAAAATTATAAAAATTTAAGTAATTTTTATAATTAAAATAAATACATTTTTCTAGTTATAGATGCCAATTACCTAACTCTTCTTATAGATCACTAAAACCAACTTTTCTCTAACAAACAATTTAACTTTTCTTAATACTTTATTAAATTAACAGTTCTTAAACTTCTAATTAAACTTTTTTCTTACAACTTTTTGTTCTAAAAACAATACAAATTTATTCATACTTAATCTTTTGATAAAACATACTTTTATATTTTAATAAAATTATCTTTATTTATATTTTTTTTAAAATTTCTTTAATTTATACTTAATTAAACTCTTTTACTTTCAAGTAAAATAAATATACTAATCCCCTGTCACACTAAGTGTCATTTATGACTACCTTTATCATAATTTTTTATACATAATAAACTATATTTATAATGATCATACTGTAACTGAAAATCTTTATACAGAAGATTTCTAATCTTATTATAAATGACTAAGAATTTTATAATTCTTTACAATTAGAAATTTTTATAATGTTTGAGATTATTAAAATTGTAAAGCTGAGCAAAATTGTTATAAATTATGCAATTAATTAAATTATTATAAGCAAAGCAGAAATTATGATTGTGAATTTATTTAATTTTGGTTATATATATATATTTTTTTTTTTTTTTTTTTTTTTTAATATAAGCAGTTACGCTAGTGCTTTATTAAAATTTTTGAAACTACTATTGTAATTATATAAATTTACCTAACAACTAAGTCTAGCATCACCCGGCTACCCTAATGGCACCTAAGTACAACCTGCTGCATTACTTCAAGCAGAAGTAAGCTGCTTGTCTAACTACTTAAAGTCCATAATGAAAGGGTCTTCCCTCTTTCACGACAAGCTTGTTAATTGTCTTCCTAACTTTTTTTTTATTCGCTCTTCTTTTTCTTTTGTTTTCTTCTTTCTTTCTTCTATTACTTGCTGATTAGCCTTTCTTTTCT